>QFEY01000474.1:0-45670 GCA_003316435.1 Russula virescens | reverse complement strand
CATGGAACGCCCCTATATTATGCCTCTTCTTGCGGCCTTCCCAGCGTTGTAAAGTTCTTAGCCATTGAACACCCAGAGGATGTGAATTCTCTGAGCGTCGAAGATTTGACACCCTTGCGCATCGCTTCCCGGCAAGGGCATGTAGAAGTTGCGCGGATCCTCATACGACACGGCGCCGTTGCTGCATCCCCGACACGGTGGGCGTATACATCACTGCATGAGGCGTCCAAGCGTGGTCATGTGGAGTTGGCACGGCTCTTGATCAAGCACGGCGTTGACCTGGCAGCGCAGACCACGGATGGGAAGACTCCGATGCACCTGGCGTCCGTTGAGGGTCACGCGGAGGTCACACGTCTCTTGATCGAGCATGGTGCTGATGCCGAAGTCCGCACGATGGATGGGGAGACACCACTGCATTGTGCATCCCGTACTGGTAATGCAGAGACTGCACAGCTCCTGATCGAGCATGGTGCGGATGTGACAGCCCGAACCAATCACGGGATAACACCGCTGCATTGGGCGTCCTTAGGTGGACATACAGAGGTTACACAGCTCCTGATCAAGCATGGTGCGGATGTGGCAGCCCAGGCCAACAATGGGATGACACCGCTGCATGGCACATTCGACAATGGCTACATGGAAGTCGCAAGGCTCCTGATCGATCATGGTGCTGATGTTGCAGCCCAGGACAAGCGCGGGACAACGCCGCTGCATGGAACGCACTATGGTCATTGTGTGCCCCGAGCGGCAGAAGGCGGAACACAGTACCGGCAAGGTTCGGTAGCGCTATTCATGCCAGTGCGTGAGCGGTTTTCTTCGTCACCAAAAGGCAGTCATATGAAGCTGGCACGGCTCCTGATCGAGCATGGTGCCAACCCAGCAGCCCAGACTGAGGATGGGGAGACGCCGCTACATTTCGCGTCCTACATGGCAAATAACAACGATGATGTGGGGTTTGCACAGCTCCTGGTCGAGTGTGGTGCAGACGTGGCAGCCCAAACTATGGACGGAGTAACACCCCTACATCGGGCGTCCATTAATGGCAGTACGGTGCTCGCACAGCTTCTGATCAAAAACGGTGCAGATGTGACAGCACAAACGAAGGACGGAGAGACGCCACTGCTTTGGGCATCCCGGAGAGGTAATTTAGAGTTTTCACGGCTTCTGATCCAGCACGGTGCCGATGCGGCAGTCAAGACCAAGGTCGGGGACACGCCATTGCATGGGGTATGCCACCGTCACGGTGGTCTCCTGGTGCTTGCACGGCTCCTCCTTGACCACGGCGCAGATGTGGCAGCCCAGAATAAAGATGGGCTAACACCCCTTCACGATGCATCCCGAGGCAGTCATGTGGAGCTCGCACAGCTCCTGATCGACCACGGTGCTAATGCAGCAGCCAAGACCAAGGACGGGGAGACAACGCTGCATTACACATCGGATCCACTTTATAGGTTTAATCTAACGATTGAAGTTCATCGTGTGCGGCTTGCAAAGCTCGCGCAGCTTCTAATTGATCACGGCGCCGACGTGACAGCTCAGACCAAGAATCGGGTAGCAGCGCTGCATATGGCATCGAGCTGGGGTCATCTGAAGCTTGCACAGGTCCTAGTCAAGCATGGTGCCGACATAGCAGCCCAGACCAAGGATGATGAAACCCCACTTCATTTGGCATGCACCCGGGGTCATGTGAAGGTCGCAAGTTTCCTGGTCGAGCATGGTGCTGATCCGGTGGTCCAGACCGCTAAGGGTGAAACGCCACTACATCTGGCCTCTGAAGCGGGTGAGGCAGACCTTGCACAGCTCCTGGTCGAACACGGTAATAGTGTGGCAGCTCAAACCAAGGATGGGGAGACACCATTGCATTATGCATGCCATGCCGCCATTACTAGTAGTAGTCGTCACGGTCAGGTGGATATTGCACGGCTCCTGGTCAAGTACGGTGCCGATGTGGCAGCCCAGGCCAAGTATGGGGTGACCCCGCTACATTGGGCCTCCCAGAGAGGGAACCCAGAGCTTGCATGGTTTCTGGTTGAGCATGGGGCCAACCCACAAGCCCGACCTATGGACGGGGAGACAATGCTGCAGTGGGTATCCCGTTTAGGTTATAAAAAGCGCCCTGACTCCGCACGGTGGAATCTTGCCGATCTGGGAACCCTTGCTATATAGTGAATTCTAGCAGCCCCCAATATGGATAAACTTGTATGCTGGGTGACATTGGCATGGAGATCGTGTTCGGTTTACAATTATGGTATCTGAATTTTACTCACTGTGACATTGATGATGCTACTACATGTAGTTGAGTGGGAAGCATTCTATTATAACTCAAGAGAACTTTGACTGAAAGAAAAGAGCTTGAAGGGTGTGTGGGAGACAAAAAGTAAGCAACATACCAAGAGTGAAGCTGGTGATAGCCTGCTGAAGCACAATTAATGTTTGTGTTAGTTTGACACCCATCCAACTCCTGCTCATCGCCCATCATTTTGTCACTCTATCGCAGTTCTATCTGATCACCCTCTGCTATTACACATATCATACGGTACTTCTTGCAGTCTTTACCCTTTCTGCCTAACCTTGTATATATGCTACTGTACACTGGGAAGCCTCAAGGAGGTGAAAATCACCCGGCAATTGGTAAAGGCATAACCCTGTAGACAGGTTTATTCGCAGCTAGCAAGCCTCCCTTAACAAGCCTCCTGTTTGTGTCCTGCGAATTGATGTCCAGGTGTCCCAATGGTTGAAAATCAGCACTACTGTATGTTAAAAAAAATTTCCCTTTTTTTTTGTTCCGTTGCTTAAGGTGAAATTACCCAATTGTTATTTTCGCCCACTAACAAGAGGTTACTGGTTACCTAGCCTTGCAAGCCAGGCATTTGGAAACCTCCCCTTCCATATGTAGCTGAGCAGAGGTGGTGGAGTTTGATGATGATGGAGTTTGGAACGGAGTGGATGTCAAGCGGAGTCGGTCTGAGTTAGTCGGAGTGTGGAACAAAACGGCTGAATCCGAGCCGGTTACCGCGTTTTTTGTCCATGTCCACGTAAGTTAGCGTTATCGACTCTCATGTACGCACGCATCCTCTTCATCCTCAACATTCAGTAATTCACTATATTCCGTATTTTTGTGGCCTTCTTTCCCCTTGTTAACGTATATAACTTTTAAGACCATCTACTGTGTGTCTGTCGGATACAACCGGCTACATCCTTATCGGGCCACAATACCAATTGCTTTCCTATTCAATGGTTCAAACCCACCGTGTGACGTTGAGCCCTTTGAAAACCAGTAATCAGCCTATACTCTGCTATATTATCTATGCCTACACACTCCCCCTCTCAATATCCGGCTGTCCCATCGCTGACACGTTGGACATCTTCACCCTCAAAAAAGTTCAAAGCCCAATTATCCTCCTACTTGTTCAATGACATGTATTCATCTCCGACAGGCGCTGATCTGTTTCCAGTAATCACCTTGCGTCCATACACATCAATAAGGCGATGCACCACCCGTCATCCCAACTCTTGTCCACAACATCCCACCATCTCTCTATCATTTGCTCACAGCAAACCGAACCCTCTCATAAATATCCCCATTCCTTCCCAGCTCGTTACATGGCTGACAGTTCAGGATCCGCTCGCTTTCGATCGCATTTCGAGTCTGCCTTGCAGGCGTATAAGAACAAAACGGGTGTCACATTATCCGAACATCCACTCACGGTAGAACTCGGGAGTCGCAACACCGTTGAGGACATTACTGCTCTTCTCCAGCGCCAAGCGGAGGCTTTCAATGACTTACAAGCAAGGGAAAGAATGATGACATGGCTAAAGGCGACTGTATCAATTCTGACCGCAGTTTCTAACGTCGCCTCCCTCACTGACGCAGTTGGCCCGGTACGTCAGAGCCGCAAGTTGCGCGATTCATATTTGACCGTTTTTGTACAGGTTGTCCCATTACCTGCGAAAGCAATACAGGCTGCTCTTGCCATCCTACTTGATGTACGCACCGTCCTTTGTTTAAGATGTGCTACCTTCTTTTTGACAACTTAGCGACCTAGACGGCAAAGGGCGTAATGTCCAGCCTTGACGCACTTGTCGACTTACTCGAGTCGACTGGTCAATTTGTTAATCGTCTAGACATTTATACTAGGATCCATCTTACTCCCACTATGGTCGAGATTTTGGTAAAAATCATGATGGAGCTACTCGCTACGTTCGCTTTGGTGACCAAAGAACTCAAACAAGGGCGACCGAGTGAGTGCATCCCCACAGACGTGATACCGTACTCAGTGTGGCACGCTGGCAGTCAAGTTTGTGAAGAAACTTCTCGGAGAGAAGGATGTCGAAGCAGTCCTACAGAGGCTAGACCGACTCACCCAAGACGAGGCTCGGACTACCGCGGCTCAGAGCCTGGAAGTCGTCCTTAGCCTCCTCCAGAATATGAGCATAGTCATGGATGGTGAGCAGATACACCCGATTTTTAATTCGTTGCCTGTTGAATAACCTCCGCTCCAGACGGCAAAGCATCTATTGACAGCGTTCTGAAGGTGCTCGGTATGTCTCATATTACGACAAACCGGGGTCGTTCTGTGTCTGACTGAGCGCTAGAAATCGTTCATCAAATGGCGAGTGATATGAACAAGTCAAAACGTCAGTTCATCCTGATGTTAGCATATTACCTGGTAATGCTGAAAATTTATGGCAGGTGGCCAGCTGTTGAAAGATATTCGAAATTGGCTCTCTCCTCCTGACCCATGGAAAAATTACAACATCGCCCGGGGATCACGGCACTGCGACACTGGGGCGTGGTTCGTAAATGGTAGCACACTTTCGGAATGGAATACTTCCGGACCGAGTTCCCTTCTCTGGATACATGGGAAACGTAGGTTGCTGCCTAGCGCTTACTACTCCCTCGCAGGAGTTGATTGATGTCCCCCTATGTAGCTGGCGCAGGGAAAAGTGTGCTTTGGTACGTTGTGCCACAGATACTTTTGTCTTGAACTCTTGAACACTTACGGTTTTGGTCAGTGCTACCATCATCGGAGAGGTCGAGGCGATGCGCAAATCCGGCCTTGCATCGCTCGCCATTTACTACTATGACTTTAGGGAGGATCAAAAGAAGGACCTCCGTGGGCTGCTCACATCACTTCTATTCCAGCTTTGCGATCAATCTGATTCCTACTACAATATCATTTCCGCTTTCCATTCGGCATATCGCGATGGTGCACAAAGCCCGAGCAACGACGAACTTGTACGGTGTTTGAAGGACTTGTTGATTCTCCCACAGCAAGCACCAGTTTATCTAATTATCGATGCTTTGGATGAATGTCAAAACTCATCTGCGTTGTCATCCAACCGAGCGGAGGTTCTGGCGCTGTTGGAGGACCTTGTCTACTCGCAACTGCCTAACTTACGCATATGTGTCACTAGCCGACCCGAGGCCGATATCAAACCCGCTCTGGAGCCGTTAACTTTTCGTTCCATTTCCTTACATGACGAACGCGGACAAAAAGAGGACATCGAAAAATACATTAAATCGGTGGTAAACACTAGCAGAAACATGCGAAGATGGAAACCGGAGCACAAGCAGCTTGTGATTGACATCCTAACAGAAAGAGCAGATGGCAGGTACATACTTGATCGTATCTCATTTCTCCGTGACACCAGTACTGACGCGTATATCTGTGTTAGCTTTAGATGGGTGTATTGCCAGTTGGACTACCTCGGAAAATGTATCCCAGCGCGGATCCGGCATGCCCTGGACGAATTACCCGCGACGCTTGATGAGACATATGAACGCACTTTGGAAGAGATCACCGGTGCAAATTGGGAATATGCCCAACGTCTCCTCCAATGTGTCGCTGTTGTCTCCCGTCCATTACGAGTCGAGGAACTGGCAGAATTTCTCGCATTCGATTTCGAAGCCGGACAGATTCCGAAATATCACGAGGATTGGCGCCTCGAAGATCCAGTTGAAGCGGTCCTCTCCACGTGCTCCACATTGCTCGCCCTTGTCAACGTCGATGTCGACGAGTCCCGAGTTATACAATTTTCCCACTTCTCCGTCAAGGAGTTCTTGACTTCTCCCCGCTTTGCCGAAAAATGCAACAGCATTTCCTGCCGCTACCACATTTCTATGACACCTGCCCATACCCTCGTTGCTCAAGCATGTTTGGGTATGTTATTACATCTGGACAAAAACATCACCACAGATAACTTGCCGAAATTTCCTCTCGCTAAATATGCTGCAGAAAACTGGGTTGATCATGCCCGTTTTGAGGGCGTGTCACAAAATGCAGACGAGGGGATGAAGCAGCTATTTGACCGGAGGAAACACCATTTTGCGGTTTGGCTCTGGATATGTGACCCATTAGTACCCTCTTGGAACCGATACGAGTCATCCAAAGAACCGTTGCCGCCCCTTGGAACCCCCCTACATTATGCCGCTTTTTACGGCCTGCGTGACATCGTACAAGTTTTGGCTATCGAAAACTTAGATGATGTGAATTCTCGGGGTCTCAGTAACGAGTCGACACCACTACACCTGGCTTCGCGAGAAGGACATGCGGAAGCTGCAAAGATCCTCATCCAGAACGGTGCCGAAGTGGTAGCCAAGACCGAACATGGGGTAACGCCACTGCACGAGGCGTCCAGAGAGGGTCATGTGGAGCTTGCACTGTTTCTGATCAGGCACGGCGCAGACGTTGCAGCCCAGGACAATAATGATTCGACGTCATTGTATTGGGCATCCTATTTTGGTCATGTGGAACTCGCACGGCTTCTCGTTCAGCATGGCGCCGACGCAGCAGCCCGGACCAAGGATGGGGTGACGTCACTGCATACAGCGTCCTGGAGGGGTCAAATCGAGCTTGCACGACTCTTGGTCGAGCATGGCGCCAAGGTGACAGCCCAGACCAACGACGGGCAGACGCCGCTGGATCGGGCATCCTCTATGGGCCATGTGGAGTTCGCACAGTTCCTCATAGAGCACGGTGCCGACTTATCAGCCCAGAATAGGTATGGGGAGACGCCGCTGCATCAGGCATCTGGAGGGGGTCATGTAGAACTTGCACGGCTACTGATCGAACACGGCGCCAATATGATGGCCCAGACAGACCTTGGGGAGACCCCACTGCATTGGGCGTCCTATCAGGGTCGTGCTAAGCTCGCACGGCTCTTGGTTGAGCGCAGCGCCAACGCAGAAGCTCGGACCAATGGCGGAGAGACGCCTCTACATCAGGCGTCCAGAGAGGGTCATGTAGAACTTGCCAGGATACTGATCGAATACGGTGCCAATGTGGTGGCCCGGACCAACGCTGGGGAGACCCCACTACATTGGGCGTCCTATCAGGGACACACTGAGCTCGCACAGCTTCTGGTTAAGCATGGCGCTGATGCGACGGTACGGGACGACTACGGGGAGACGCCCCTGTACCAGGCGTCCAGAGGAGGCCATGTAGAACTCGCGCGGCTACTGATCGAATATGGCGCCGATGTGACAGCCCGGACGAAGGCCGGGGAAACTCCGCTGCATCAAGCGTCCTATTACGGTTATATAGAGCTCACCCGCCTTCTCCTTGAGTATGGCGCCAACCCGACAGCCCAAACCGACTACGGAGAGCCGCCACTGTATCAGCCATCCCAAGTGAAGGTTGCCCGGCCCTTGATAGGGCAAGAGGCTGATGCAGAAACTCAGACTAATTGCAGTGAGACACCGCTGCATTGGGCATCCAGACTGGGGCATGTGGAACTTGCAAGGCTCCTGGTAGAGCACGGCGCTGACGTGGCAGCCCAGACCATACACGGAGAGACGCCGCTGCACCTGGCATCTTTTGGGAATCATTTGGAGATCGTGCAGCTCCTGTTGATTGACCACGGCGCTGACGTAGCAGCACAGGCCAGCTGCGGGGAGACACCACTACACAGTGCATGCTATTGGGGCAATGTAGAGCTAGCACAGCTCCTAGTCAAGCACGGAGCCAATATAGTAGCACAGACTCACAACGGGGAGACCCCGCTGCATTGGGCGTCCGGGGATGGTCATATGGAGCTCGCACAGTTCCTAATCGAGCATGGTGCCAATGTGGCAGCCCAGACCGAGGATGGAGAGACGCCACTGCATCGGGCATCTCATGAGGGCTATGTGGAGCTTTCACGGCTCTTGCTCGAGCATGGCGCCTATGCAGGAGCCGAGACTGAGGTTGGGGAGACACCGCTGCATTGTGCATCTCATGACGGCAATATGGAGCTAGCACGACTCTTGCTAGAGCATGGCGCCTACGCAGCAGCCCAGAATGAGGATGGAGAGACGCCACTGTATCAAGCATCCCTGCGGGGTCACGTTGAACTCGCACGCCTCCTGCTTGGGCATGGTGCCCGTCCTGCAACTCAAACCAAGCGTGGGGGCACGCCGCTGCATCAGGCTTCCCGGAGGGGTAATATAGATCTTGCACGGCTCCTAGTCGAGCATGGTGCTGACACAGAAGCCCAGACTGAAGATGGGGAGACACCGCTGCATCTGGCATGCCACCGGGGTCATGTGGACCTTGCAGAGCTCCTTATAGGGCACGGTGCCGATACCACAGCGCAGACCAATGGCGGGGAGACGCCACTACATCTGGCATCCTATGAAGGAAGGGAGGTGTTTGCACTTCTCCTAGTTGAACACGGCGCCAATCCCGCAGCTCTAACCAATGATGGGGAGACACCCTTGCATCGGGCATCCGGGAGAGGCCATGTAGGATTCGCACAGCACCTTGTTGGTCATGGAGTCGATGTGACCGCCCAGACCAAGCATGGGGAGACAGCGCTGTACCGAGCGTCCTGGGGGGGTCATGTTGCGCTTGCACGGCTCCTGATCGAGCATGGTGCCGATGCAACAGCGCAGACGAAAGACGGAGAGACAGCGCTGCATCAGGCATCCTGGGGTGGTTACATTGAATCTGCACGGCTCCTGGTTGAGCAAGGCGCCAATGTGGCAGCCCAGACGGAGCACGGGGAGACGCCACTGCATCGAGCATGTCACATGGGGCACGTGGAGGTTGCCAGGTTTCTAATCAGTCGCGGCGGTGATACGGCCGCCCGGACCAACGACGGCGAGACCCCACTGCATCGGGCATCTTGGGGGGGTTATGTTGAGCTTGCGCGGCTGTTGGTTGAGAACGGTGCTGATGTGGCAGCCCAGACCGAGTGCGGGGAGACGCCGCTGCATCGAGCATGTCTTATGGGCCATGTGGAACTTACAAAGTTCCTAGTTGAGCATGGCGCCAATATGGCAGCCCGGACCAAGGATGGCGAGACACCACTGGACCTGGCAGCCAAGAGGGGTCATGCGAGGCTTGCACGGCTAGTGGTCAAGCATAGTGCCGACCCACAAGTCCACCAGCCCGCAACAATTGGACATGAATACCAATCTACAAGTAGATTTAGTGAAGTTATGAACGATTTGAGGTAGCAGCGCAGAGCACGGTGCCTGAAGCGAGTGTATGGAGCAGGCAACTACTTGAGGGGAAGGGAGGGTGATGATTCAATTATCTAATTAGGATCTATGTAGGGAGATATGCCGTTTAAATTCATGAAGCTATTAATGGTACAGTAGAACGATGCGAGACAAGACTGAAACATCGCAAAAGAGGAGATGAGCAATAGAACAAGTATAAGCAGAAAGAAAGGATGTTATTCTTGTAGGTGGTTTGGTGTATACACAATGCTTCTACCTACAGCAAATAAGACTAAACGATGTCACCCGGACATTTCATAAGTCGAGCGCTCGAAATCGCCAAGGTCACGCGTGGCACCACAGATGTCCTTACACTAGGTGATCACATCAAGCCACCCATTGAAAGCAGGAGCATTGAAACGGCAACGTCAATTCTGTGAATGGCCGTAATCCTGTACCTTAACAAACTTTCTTCCAAATTACTGCATTGTGTATCCGAGAAAACGAAAAGAGCTGACTATGTCTCACTTTTTAAGTATATCTGAACTCCCACATGCCGCTTGATTCCACCGATGGTAATCGGAGGGAGCATTCTGAGGGATTGGCCGCGTCCAGGAAGATTCGCCATATATACAGCAATGTGAGCTATTCACTTGGCTAATTGCATCGCAGAGGTTGGAGGGAAGGAACAAGGAGATCATGGCTATGATAGTTCTGGGGCAGAGATGCGGATGTGGGCAACGGCATCGTTGCCAGGGACGTATCATTTCTTAAGAGCGAATTAATGGGTCGTGGGCTGAGACATTCGCTACCTGTATAAAAAGCAGGCGAGAATGGGGAGGTGCGAGTGCGACTCTGAGTAGGACACGGCCATCGACGATCAACAGAGTGGCACGAAGGGAGAGTTTGCTCGCACACACCTGTCTGTATTCTTGCAATATTTCTACCGCCATCATCACAACCGTCGTTATCATTTTCGAGTCCCCCATCACAAGTTTCGTCTCCTGCGGACGGTCTTTCCATCTCCAGAAAAGATCCTTCAAGGAACGGAGGATTCCATCAACGCCCACTCTTTCGCTTATTGAGGTACTTACCGCATACACGATATGGGTCGGATTGTCCCCACACGCTTCAGCGCGAGGACACTCTTATGGGCGCAGGGAAGCGTAAGCTCGCGTTACTAGGGCTGGTCACGTGACAGACCTGGCTTGCAATGTGGTCGGCTATACAGTCCCCAACACGGACGTTACAGGCGACGAAGGTGGCCGGATGTCGTAGGTAGAGGACGGAGGGGTGGTATTTACATGGGCGGGCCTCGTTGAGGCCATAGGTATGGAGCGAAGAGATCAGGTCTTGGCGGGCGAATCAAGGTTAGACAGCCGCTGCCAGTGGGCTGTGAAAGCATGTCACCATCTGCCCCGGGTGCAAGAGAACGTATCCGCTTGTCGCGGTGATGGGACTCTAAGCCTCGAAGCGCCAGAGTAGCCTGTTAAGGACATTTGATGTTGGCAACTGGGATGCTTCGGTTGATGTGAGCATTCAGTTGGCGGCGTCGAGGATGATTTGCCGGATATGGCAAAGAGATGGGTGAGCGGAGCTATGGATGATGCATGAAAAGGGGTAGGGTTCAGCCCGGGGGATCCATCGAGAGTTATGGGCGAAAAATGTGATGGTCGTCGGGACGTAGACGAATATGCGGGGAAGAATGCTGCGTGAATCGTGTCGTGGCTTGGCATTTGGGGTACAAAAAAAGGATGGTTTATTGTCCTATGGAGTGGGCTCAAGGCTCTGTTTAAGAGTTGAGAGCGCGTTGAGTAAGTGTTGAGGGTCAAGGAGAGGTGCAAGAGAGGTATGGTTGAAGAGGAGAAATGGTCGTGGCTGCCAGTGATTGATCGAGTATTACTGTATGCTTACTTTTCATGCACCCGCCATCCTTTTTTTCTATGCTCGTGCCGGTCCTAGTCCCCCTTCTTCTATGTAGTGAGGACACTCCGCTCGGCAGCAAGTAAGGTCCATGATCGTGACGGTGGTTTAAGCTGGCTTGTTTGACAAGTTGTGATCGGGGCCTACTGCCAGCGGTGAGCCGTTTCGCCCGCAAATCTTGTGCGGACTGCAGCCATCGCGCTTTTATTCCCTATAGTGTTGTTCTTCATCGCGGGTGGTCATAGTGGTGAGGGGCAACGGTAGTGTTGTAGTGAAAACGACGGCTTCTTCGAGCATGACGGGCGGCACGGGGTTGAAGCGAACGTGCGCCAAAGGGACTACAGGCATGGGGACTGGACGAGGGAAACGGAAATGGCACGACGAGCGAGAAGAGCGATCGAGAGCGGGTATCACACCAAGGTATGTTGTAGAGTGCGAAAACAAATAAAGTGACGATGAATTGCCGGTCGCCTCAACCCTCTGCCCAGCACGTCCTGTTGTCTTGCTATCATTTTCTCACAGCGGCCAACTACCCTCCTCAAAACACCATTTCTTCCTTACTCATGAGATGGTCGATCAATCGGGACCCGCTCGCTTCCAAGCGCTTTTCGAGTCCGCCTTGCAGGATTATGAGAGAAAGGTGGGCGTCACATTGGCCCAACATCCACTTGCCATGCAACTCGAGCATTGCCGCTCTGTCGGGGATGTCACCGTCCTTCTGCAGGGCAGAGCACAGCCCTTCAGTGGTAATCGAGCAAGTAATAAAATCATGAAATCTATCAAGGGTATTGTATCAAGTTTGACGCCGCTCTCTAATGCTGCCACACTTTCTGACGCCGTCGGGCCGGTATGTCGCAGAAGTGTCGCAGACTCGCAGTCAGAATGTGGGGACTGTTCCGCATCTCTGACCACTGTTTTCAGACGTTACTACCACCTGCGAAAGCAATACAGGCTGGTCTTGGTATCCTACTTGACGTATGTGCCGTTCTTTGGTCCATATGTAGATATCGTTGTGACATCCAACTTAAACAGACGACCAACGGCGTGATATCCAGCTACGATGTACTCGCTGACCTGCTTGAATCCATCGAACACTTTGTTCATCATATCAAAATATATACCCAAGTCTCACCTACGTCAGCAGTGGACGTGATACTGGTCGACTTGATCGTGGGGCTAATCTCCACGCTCGCTCTGGTGACCCAAAAGCTCACGCAGCGACGGTTCCGTGAGTTCTTTCTCGCTAAGGTGTTACCTTTAACCATTCGGCCCGATACAGTCAAATTTGTCAAGAACTTTTTTGCTATCAAGGACATCAAGGCGGCCCGGCAGAGGCTAGAGCGGCTGATGCAAGAAGAATCTCGGAGTACCGCTGCTCAGACTCACAGGCGTATAGACGGTTTCGAACGTAAGCGCATGGACGGTAAGCAGAACGCACTCGGCGTGTAATCCGCCGCTTATCGGATGCGATTTAATCTAGGGGGCGAAGCATCAAGTGGTATTGTTTCGAAAGTCCCCGGTACGTTTCCGTGATGATAGCAAGCCAGCTCTGTCTGACTGAGCATAAGATCAAATGGCGGGCAATGTAGATAATTCGAAACGTCCGTTAACATATGATTTTGCCATCGCTGAGTGGAAGCGCTGAGATTGTCCCGCAGGCAACAAGTTGCCTAGTGATATCCGTATATGGCTCTTACCCCCTGATCCCTGGAAAAATTATAACATCGCCCGTGAATCGCGCCACGGAGAGACTGGGGCGTGGTTCGTTAATAGCACTACGGTCACGGATTGGAAAGAATCTGGACACAGCTCCCTCCTGTGGATCCATGGAAAACGTCAGTTACACTCTAGCAGCTACTCTTTCCGAGTCGCAGATACTGATAGTCATCCCCTTTCGTAGCGGGTGCTGGAAAGAGTGTCATTTGGTAAGTTAAATCTTCCTTATTTTCCTTTGGAAAACTTACCGTGTTGGCCAGCTCCACGATCATCGAAGATATCGAGAATTTGCGCAAATCTGGACGCGCATCACTCGCCATGTATTATTATGATTTCAGAGAGGACCAAAAGAAAGGCCTCCATGGCCTTCTCTCATCGGTTCTATTCCAGCTTTGCGACCAGTCCGACTCCTACTACAATATCCTTTCTGCTTTCCATTCATCACACCGCAATGGTTCACAAAACCCCAGCGATAACGAACTTATCGAATGTCTAAAGGATTTGTTGAAAATCCCAGGACCACTACCAGTGTATCTGATCATAGATGGCTTGGACGAATGTCCGACCACCTCTGCTCTGTCGTCTCCCCGCGAAAAGGTCTTATCGCTTTTAGAGGATCTTATCGAGGCCCGATTCACAAACCTGAGAATATGCGTCACTAGCCGACCCGAGGCCGACATCAAGCTCGTTCTCGAGCCGTTCCGTTTCGTTACACGACGAGAGTGGACAAAACCTAGACATCGAGGCGTATATTAAATGGGTGGTAAACACAAACAGAAACATGCAAAGATGGACACCGGAACAAAAACAGCTTGTGACTGACGTCCTAATCGAAAGAGCGGATGGCATGTAAGGCATCCGTACCTTTCCTCTTTTTGACAATCGCCCATATATCTGTGCTAGGTTCAGGTGGGTGTATTGCCAGCTGGACTACCTCGGCAAATGCCTCCCAGGGCGCATCCAGCATGCCGTAGACGAATTGCCGGCAACCCTGGACGAGACTTATGAACGCACATTACAAGAGGTCGACAACATAAACTGGGAATTGGTCCGACGGCTCCTCCATTGTGTTGCTGTGGTCTCTCGTCCACTCCGAGTCGAGGAACTAGCCGAATTTCTCGCATTTGATTTTGAGGCCAGTCAGACCCCAAAATATCGCGAGGAATGGCGCCTCGAAGACCCGGTTGAAGCGGTGCTATCTACGTGCTCCACATTTCTTTCACTTGTGAACGCCGACGATTCTCCAGTTATACAATTTTCCCACTTCTCAGTCAAGGAGTTCTTGACGTCTGCCCGCTTCTCCAAGAAATGCAACAGTATTTCACGCCGTTACCACATTTCCAACACCCCAGCTCATACCCTCGTCGCCCAAGCATGTCTGGGTATCCTATTACACCTGGACAAAACCGTCACCAGAGGCAGCCTAACGAAATTTCCTCTCGCTAAATATGCTGCCGAGCACTGGTTCGAGCATGCCCGTTTCGAGGGTGTCTCGCAAAGTGCAGACGACGGGATGAAACAGCTATTTGACAGGAGGAAGCCCCATCTTGCTGTTTGGATCTGGATATATGACCCAGCAGTGCCCTCCTGGGATCGAGACGAATCAGCTGAACGACCACTGCCACCCCTTGGAACACCCCTACATTATGCGGCCTTTTGTGGCCTACATGAGGCTGGAAGGGCTTTGGCCATCGATCATCCCGAGGATGTGAATGCCCGGAGCTTTTCTTCCGAGTCAACGCCTTTACATCTGGCTTCACAAGAAGGACACGTGAAAGTCGTACGTATCCTAGTCGAGTGCGGTGCCGATACGACAGCCCATACCACGTACGGGGAGACACCGCTGCATCTGGCATCCGAAGAAGGTCATTTAGAGGTCGCACGGCTGCTGATCGAACACGGTGTCGAGCCAGCAGCCCAGAGCAAGACCGGGGCAACGCCGCTGCATCTGGCGTCCAAACTTGGTCACGTAGAGGTTGCGCGGCTGCTGGTCGAGCACGGAGCGGAGCCGGCAGCCCAGACGAAAGATGGGGAGACACCGTTACATGGAGCATCTGAAAGAAGCCATGTAGAACTCGCATGGTTTCTGGTCGAGCATGGTGCCGATGCGGCAGCCCAGACCAAGGATAGGGAGACACCACTCTATCGGGCATGCCGTTGGGGTCATGTAGAACTCGCACGTCTCCTGATCGACCACGGCGCTGACGTGACGGCCGAGACCAAGGATGGGTTAACACCACTGCATCGCGCATCCTTTGGGGGTCATGTGGAGCTCGCAAGGCTCCTGGTCGAGCATGGCGCCAACATAGCGGCTCAGAACAAGGACGGGGAGACGCCACTGCATCGCGCGTCCAGGGAGGGCCATGTAGAGACAGTACGGCTCCTAATCGAGCGCGGCGCCGACGTAGCGGTGCGAAACAAGAATGGGCATACACCGCTGCATCAGGCGTCCTCGAGGGGTCACGTAGAGCTTGCACGGCTCTTAATTGAACACAGAGCCGATGCCGCAGCCCAGACCAGCGAAGGGGAAACGCCCCTGCATCCGGCATCCTACGGTGGTCATGTGGAACTTGCAAGGCTCCTAGTCGAGCATGGCGCTGATGCGGCTGCCCAGACTAAGAGCGGGGAAACGCCGCTGCATGAGGCGGCCTGGGGAGGTCATGTAGAGCTCGCCCAACTCCTGGTCAAGCATGGCGCCAATGTAACTGCACAAAACAAGGACGGCTGGACGCCGCTTGATCGAGCGTCCCTTGCGGGTCATGTCGAACTTGCAGTGTTCCTGGTAGAGCAAGGTGCTGGTCCAGAAACCCAGATTATGTCGCAGATCTAGTAGCTCGTGGTAATATGCCGATGCAATAGCCTACAACAATTTGAATCATATTCCATACCAGGTAGCATCGGCAGAAGGACGCCGTCACCTCGACAGACATTGTTATGACTCTTCGGCTGTACTCAATACAAATTTATATCCAGTTTGGGGATATTATCAATATGTAAGAAGGAAAAACGAATGTGATGGGCCCATGACTCTCATTTCTGAATGGAACCATTTCAGAAGTAATCAGTAATCATTGAGCCATAGCGTTCCTGTGCAATAGACGCACCTGAACTTACTCGAATGTACAGATAAAATTTGTATAGGAGACTACTGTATTTATGTGGGCCGTCGCCACCATCATCGTGCTGATCGCGTAGCACCAAAATTATCTTGGCGCATTCCTTTGGGGATATAATCGTCAATTCTGAGACTTCACCGGACTTGATACGGCGGCTAATCCGAGAATACACTCATCTTTGACTATCGCAGTCGCGGTGCAATTCAACTTCTCAATGTTCTCATCCTCCAGTCACTCCTTTAACCATTGGACTACCACCTGTTCAAGTTGCCGTATCTAGCGTTCATCTTCCCATCGGAGTCACAGGTCGCAGAAGCATTCGGCCCTGGGTCACTGATTCCCTTGCTTAGCCCGAGGCCAAGGCTGCTCCCTTCAACCTACTGCGTAAACCCCACTGGCACAAAGGTCAGTGACTCTTCCAACCAAGTTGTAAATAGGTGTCCAACTCAAATCGTATTTTTCTCAGCCTGCTAAATACTCATACACGTAACAAGGTGGGTGCGACGAAAAAAAAAAAAAGCAAATACAAAACGACCGAAGCAACATCGGATAGTAGGTTTTCCTTCAACCCTCCTCCTCCTCTTCACTGGGCGCGATTTCGGCTGGCTCGCTGCTGCGTTTGTCTAATATGTCATAGTGTCCGGGCCTGGGTGACATTCAGACCCTGGTACCGAACGACGCTGACATGTAGAAAAGGATCATATCGCTCACTCACCGATAGATCAGAACGATAGGCGCCTCGTTTGCATCGCTTGCGTGGTTAAACTTGACATACTCGACGCGCCCATCTTCGCTGCGCCCATCAAGGTATGCGATACTCAAGTTGACCTTGAGCGCCTGCGATATGGCGGTCAATTGGACATGGTCTGTCAAAGAAAGGAAAATCCCGTAGCGGTGTTTTGTTTTATTTTATCAGCACGCCAGGGTGAAGGGGAGTCGTCAGTCGAAATTGAAAGAAGGGAATATGAGGAAAAGAATTTCACCGGCTTCCTTCCCCAGTACCTCGACGAAGGTTTCACAAAATTCCTTCACGCCCATCTGTTCGCCCGTATCAGGGTGTATCAGGAATGACTCGTACTCTTCAGGCTTGCTCCGAATCTGCGCGCTGGTGACCATGCGCATAAACGTGACTAAATAATTCGACACTGTCGCGGTAGAGTTTGTCGCGTCATTCGATATCCGGGAGCACCGAAAAACGTCGGGAATCGCGTACTGCTGTCGTCTTGGAACACCTCGAGCAGTTGCGCCCGAGTCAGAGTCGACCCGTCATTCGAGACTGGCTCCGAGTCGATGACCCCGTTGATGAGATCTCGTGGGATCTCGTAGCTGTCATCGATAACCATGTCCTCGAACCCGACTTCTCTGAGCTTCGGTAAGAACGTTTCCAGCGTCGCGATGGACGCCTTGACGGCCGCGTTCCTTTCACCCTCCTCCAGGCCAAATATGCGTTCTATGTACGCAAAGACGAGCGCTATATTATGGTCATGCTCAATCAGCACGTGCCACCATGTAGGAAGGTGTAACAGCAGTTTTGCAGACGTACATCGATAGAAGCAGTCGCCATCTCCGCGCGAGCGGCGGATTCCCTCGTACCCTTGACTGCTAAGAAAGTCGAACTGTTTGAGAAAGGATTCAGAGCCGCCTTCGTACTCCGCGCGGAGATTGTTCAGTGGTGCAAGCAGCGCGATCAGTGGGTCCTTGGTCGGGGTGGTACCATCCAAGTGGCTCTGAACATCCTCAGTATACTCGATATTGTAGTATCAGGGACAAATGAAGCTACCTGATTTAACTCATAAAGTTGTGCCGGGGTTAGCGATCCGATATCTTAACAACGATCTTGATCAGCGGGATGGCTATCGAAGCCACGCCGAATCGTCGAGCATCGTTGGCGTACCTGTGTCCTCGGTAATATCGTGCATCCAATCCACACGTAGATCTAGGGGGTCCGGGAGGTTGAAGGTTCGCGGGAACGCTTGATGTGAAATACCCGCGATCCCCAAATGATAACAAGATGCCGTGAGCGCGCCAGCGGTCAGGTCAATAAGAGCGACAGGAAGGGCGATGTTCTTCTAGATCACTTACACAGTGGCACCGGAGGAAGATCTTCAAAGATAGGTTTTTCAGGCTCCATGAGAGAATGTTAGACGCTTAATTGAAATGAGAGCTATTTGGAAGAGATAAAGGGCAGATAGCCATGAGGCCTGAGGACTGCCGTCACTGACCCGTCAAATGGGGTGCTCGAGTGGACACCCTAGGACGCCCGCCAAACAAATCACGTGTGGCCTAATAAGCCAGGGTATAACTATCACTCCCATCAAAACCTTGGTATCATTCATGATCATCGATTATTCTTCGTACAAGAGTCATTAGAACTGATATAAGTGAGCACGCTTGGAACAAGGTGAGATCATGAGAGCCACGCGACTGATGGCCCCACTCTCGCCCTCACTCTTTCACGACCACGACCACGACCACGAATTTAATATTAGGTTTCAAGCGTCCTCCGAACTCGACATGCCACGAGCGAACTACGGCGTACAATAAAATAGGGATAAGAATAAGTTATACCCAGTTCGCCAACGAAAAGTGATCGACAACAAATCGAACTTCGGTATATGAGGAATACGACTCGGGGGACCTTGCCACTACCACAGGGTGTTAGCACCTTATCACCTTGTCCTCGAGGCTTGGTGCGCATCCAGCCTTGCTAACAACTCCGTTTGCTCTTCGGGTGTTTTATTTACACTAAGACCAACATCAGCATGTGGAAGGGAAGCCCGAGGGCATCAAGAGACTCAAGAGACATACAAGTTCTGAGCGAACGTAGGTATGTCATCCGGCGACGTTATCATCCCTAATTCTATGAGCGCCATCTGACGTTGGTTAAGTCTGTGAATTATGAATGCAGTCAGTACGGCAAATAAAGCAGACCGCAGACCCGATCACAAAGGGACTACGTACTTAGTTCTAGGACTGGGCGGACGAGTGTGGTGCTTCCTTTTTGGTGGCCACTCAATTTCATGTTCCTTGAGGGTCTCATGACTCTTGGCCTTCTTTTCCCGTTGACGTCTTTCCTGTTTGTTTTTAAGGGAAATGAGGGTTGTTCGCTCGTCTGGTCCAAGCAAACCTCATGATACGCACTTTTCGTGCCTTCTTCATCCGTTGTTCCTCAATTGTGTTCGGAACCAGTACCTCGTCATTTCGATGACTATATTTGATCCCCCGGCTCTCGAGAATCCTTGAAACACTATCTTTTGCAATCTCCGGCACACCTGAACCGTATACACGTATTAGACTTTAGAGAGCACTCTGGAGTTCGGCATGAAACGTACTGTTGTCCAAAAGTAGAGCTCCAAGACCCTTGAGATCCACCTACGTTTATAGGTGTAAGCCTCACATTCGGGGCATGTGGAGACTGCACCTACGTCCTCTATTGAATCCTTCATCTCGGCTTCGTACACCCAATCTTCGGCTGTACTCGTTCTCCGTCGTGTCTTCTTTGGGCCGACGGCATCCATGTGCGCAAGAGCCCAGTCCATGTTGCCGATGTTGGCGTGCTCAATCTACAGTACTATACTTTCAACGACTCGCGTAGTACCGTGCAAAGACAGATGCTTCACCGCCATCTTTGTCGACCAATTGTTTTCGTGGAGGGTGAATATGTTCTTCAGCCCGAAGAGCTCACCTTGCCTCTTCTTGTCTCCCGAAACGCCCGAAAAATAGCGAGTCTGCACGCTCGCGTTGTATCCTATGGCCATTTGCTGTTGCTTATAGACTTGGCGCGCATAGATGAGTTCCTCAATGGACCCGGCTCCAAGGAGCCGGTACACAAAGACGTCTCGAGTCTGCCCGAAACGGTAAGCCCGATCCATTGCCTGTAAATCGTGGGCAGGATCTACGAATACGTCAATTACGCCAGCTACATGGACACCATGTACATACTCCAGTTCGGGTCTGTGAAGCGCTCAAATTGGTCAGTACTGATATCCCACAGTTCGGGGGTGGGCGCGTACCGAAGACCACGACCTTGTTGGCGGCGGTAAGATTGAGGCCTGTTCCGCCCGCCAATGTCGAAATAAGAAACACAAAAATGTCTGACTCGTTCTGAAATCTATCGATCAAGGGCATACCTAGGTGAAAAGTCAAAAGGTTTCGCAATTGAGACGAATTAAGCGCGCTTACGATCTTCTTGTTTCGTTGACCCGTCCAACCTAACAAATCCATAATCTAGAGTTTCTAATAAGTTGAGAAATGTGGTGAAAATTTGCGTGACTCCGTACGATGTTGCCTAAGATGATAGTCTAACATGTCGAGTAGCTTGACTGATTTTGTGAATATCAGAACTTTATTGGCCGAGTCTCTGTGCCACTCCTGTAAGAGGGTCTCCAGCACCTTGTGGCAAGGACGACGCGTAAACCATAAGGAAAGTGTAACCATTGCCAGATGGACTTACTATCCATTTTCCGCAGAGTTGGTCTCGCAGTATCGCAGTACCATACTTTGGAGCCGTGCCGTTCGGAAAGGCCACATCAGTAAGTTCGCGATTGCGTGCTGTCTATCAACATGACATCTGTGAAGGTCGAACAAGCTGAGTCGCGGACTGGATTCACCTGCTCTGGAGAGTCCGTAGGTGCTGGGGGCAAGAAAAAGTGAGAGACCAGAACGCTTCCGGCCATAACGTGGCTCACCTGGTAATATCAGAGCCAAATGGTTTGACACCTTGATCAACGCAGACATGTACTTAAATAGATCTCCTGCGTCGAATGGATGGCAGCACTCCTTCCGCCTGTGATCCTCTCAGTTAAAAAACGAATGGAGGCAGGTGAGGAATTGTAGCACCTCTTTCCTGCTCTACAGTCGCAAGGTTCGTCCTTCCTGATCATATTCTGAACCGCCTCCATGCCTAAGATACGCTTATACACCTCAACCTGTACCTCGGTGAGGGGACAAAACACGACCTCATCGTATTTCTTTGTGAGTTGATCCTTGATAATGTCTTTGGTTCTGCGCAGACCCACTTTAGCGCATCTGCGTCCGGGTCCTCTATGGGACGACAATGACACCCTAGACTTTACCTTCGCAAAAAATACAACGGCAGTAACTTGTCCCGCAAAATTTCCGCGGTCGCGTTAGCCTTGAGCCGTTCTTCTTCTTTGCATCCTCTCGCCTGACCAGCTGCTAGCGGATCCGCGACCATTTTCTTCCACTGCTTCTCTGTTCCGACCGAGCCCGGATTGACCCAGTCAAGGAGCGTCCAGAGTTCCATATACGAATTTTGTATGGCCGTTCCCGTCAGCGCGATGCGGATCGGCCCCGTTCGTGGGATAGGGGCTGCAGAGTCCGCCCAGCGTGACTGAGAAGCGCTGGGCCGCGGCTCGAGAGCAGGCGTTAGATCTGTTACATGACCTGGAACGGGATGGCTTTCCGACCAGTGGAAGGATGCGAGCGCTCGAGTGGTACTCGACTTGGGATTCTTCAGACGATGCGCCTCGTCCACAATGAGGACGGTCCAGGGAAGATTGTCAAGAAGCAAGACGGAGCGCCGCGCGGTGTCAAATGACGTGACGACTGCGACGACAATGAAATTGTACTCAGAAAGGAATCTTGCGAGGCGCTTCAGAGGGATTGGACCCACCAACGTCCAGCCGGCCTAAGGTGAAATCGTTCAGGACTCGCTCTCTTTCACCTTGGGTGCCGATATATGCTCCAACTTCAAAATAACCCCACTTCATGAAGTGTGAGAATCTATTTATAAGCTAGGAAAAGCTATGGAGATCTACCTTGTCAAACTCTCTTGTCCATACGTTCACGACGGAGCTTGGCGTCACAATCAACGCCGTTGGCCATTTGTCATCGGGTGGGGGTAGCTTCCGGCTGTCTTGCCACTCTCTGCTATCTTGGAGCTGCGAAACACGCTTCCTTCTGCGCTCTAAATCTGAGGGCGTACCAGACTTGCGCATGATTGCAGAAAGTAAAGAGATGACTTGAATCGTCTTTCCGAGGCCCATGTCATCGCCGAGTATGATGCCACGTCCAAGAACATAGCGTTGAAAGAGGAATTGGATGCCTTCGCGCTGATATGGACGTAGATACCTGCTCAGTGAAAGTGGGACGCGAATGTGATGCTTGGCGTCCAGGACAAGAGCATCTGCCGGAAGTTTCGAGGCTGGGTCGAGGGAAGAACTCAGGGAGGGCTGGTCCTGTGAAATATCAAAGGGTGGTACATTCAAGTAAACACGAACTACCTCTGTAGGAGGTTCATCCTCCGACTCCGATTCTGTGACAGAATCATCCGTAGGCGAAAATCCACGAAACGTTCCTGTGACGGGCTAAGATGAGCGCCACGCGGCGTCGCAAGGGACCGCGGGATTACCTTTACTAGGGGCTGAGGTGAGTGTGGATGTTGGATGTTGCGACAGAGTTGTCATTTCAAAATCACTCTCGCTTTCTGTTACTGAATCCTCTGTCGGCTCAGGCCTTTTAGCCGGAGGAATCTCGAACTCCACTTCTGATGCCTTTCGCTTGCTTTTGGCTGCAGACAATTCAACGTCACTTTCAGGCTCTGACACAACTTTCAGCTTGAGTTGTGGGGTTGCTGTTGGTCAGATTTACCGGTAGTACTCTCTTCACCTCCTCGAGAATATGGTCTTCTTGATAAAACCGGGGCCAGGAGCATTGAAGACTTGGGTGTGAATGGACTGCTAGGTTCATTCTCAGAGTCACTTGATGACGCCGTATCCTCCGCAGGTTCAAGATAAGAATGTTCATCGTTGAGATTTTCTTCAGATTCTTCAGAGGCGTCAATTTCCAACCCCAACCCTTCATCTGAGGATCGAACAGTCACGGCTTAGAAGAAAAATGATGTCCATTCGCTGATGTCTAATGCCTACTGAAAAATTCCAGAAGTGGATTCTGAGACATGCTTTTATAGCCTCGTTCCGCTTCTGAGCATAATTAGTGGTCGATAAGTTTATTTCGAAAAACTCGGTACTTCTCTGTGCATTAGTGTTACTAGTGTTCCAGGATCGGCTTCTCCGGGTGCGCTTTGAGCGAGGCGATGAAGAAGGAAGCTTGGACCTGCGGGTCTTTTTCGGAGGATCATGGGCATCGACGAATGCACCAGCAGTGAACTCCGGGTCCGAATCCGGTTCTGAATGTCGGAACGATGTGTGTCCTGCTAAGCTTTCGTTGCACAGCTACAACTTACCCGGCGGTGACGGGATTGAGTGAAGAACACCTGCGCAGGACATCAGAGTATCCAGACACATAAATTAATTAATACGTACGGTTTGCATAGCCTTTTGCTTTCCCACCCTCTGCCATGGTTGAATTGATGACTCGTGAATGTGAAGAAAAGCGCCCAGTCACGCGGTCGCCACCATGGCGCTAAACGTGGTCACAGCTGTGACAACGTGACAGCACCTCTCTTCCGACTGTTCATCTCATACCGTTGCTCTGTGGTGCCGAGCTCTCGACTCCTTCGACGTGTCAAAGCTTCTCAATAAGAAAAAGGATCAATAAACCATCGTATTGCGAATTTTTCCGTCCGAAAGACGCAAAATGAATCCTCCTGAGCAGAAACTCCCAAAGTACGCGCTTCGTTTACTCTATCTTTCCGCTAGTAACGCGTCCGCTTTGTTTGCTTCTCGTATCTTATCTAGAAAGAGAAAACTCAATGATCGTAGTCTGCCCACCTCCGTCTTGTCCGATCCACAGTTGTCGGTGGACTCGAAAATGTATCAAGACCTATTAGAGATGGAGAAGAAGTTGGACTGGACGATCATGCGAAAGAAGGCTGAAGTACAGGATGCTCTAGGAAGGACCGCGTCAGTAAGTCCGATTTTATTTCCCCATTGTCAAGTTAGACTGGCTATTCCGCACAGGCAACGCGTACACTACGCCTTTTCCTGTCCCATACCGTCTCGGGGCAGGCATGGCAGTCTGAAGCATCAACATCGGGCACTGCGGATGCACCCAATTTCGAGACCGGCCAGGGTGTTCCTGCGTGGCAATTGAAGATCGAAGGTCGTTTGCTTGAGGTGAGCTGGATTCGCGTTGGCTCGCCAACCTTCTCACGAACTGTGGTGTAGCCCCCAAATCAACGAGCAAAGGACAGGACTCCTCCACGGCAGTTCTCGACACTGATAAAGACGATGGTAGTTGAGCTGGATCGGGACCCTGCGTTGTATCCTGATGGCAATGTCGTTGAGGTACGATGAAAAACACTTTGTATATGGGTTGTATGCCCATGACACGTAATCTACTCTTTTCAGTGGCATCAAAACCCTTCGCACCCTGTTCTTGATGGCTTCACGATAAGGCGAACGGGGGATACCCCAACGAAAGTACGACTCGTCTTGCAACTTCAGCAATACCCGGAGCAGTTTCGAGTATCTCCAGAACTCGGTGAGTTATTGATGAACGTCTTCTCGAATGACCTCTCAACGTTTACACGTTGCAGGGAACATACTTGGTATCAAAGAGGAAAGTAGAGCGGGCCTCATCCAAGCACTTTGGGCATACATCAAGACAAACAATCTGCAAGATAAGGTTGATCGTAAGCGGATACACGCCGATGCTATGTTACGACCTGTGCGCGGGCAATTTTCCATTCGGTAGTGGTAACTCCGTATACTCACAGCCTCCGTAGATATTCGGCGGTGACGTGATCCCGTTCAATTTCTTGCCTGAGCTGGCAAATCGTCATCTCGCACCACCACAACCAGTGGTCATCTACTACACTGTAAACCCATCCACGCCACCTCCGGAACGTCCATCGGCCTGGGACATAGAACTGAAGCTTGAGGATGTTGCGTTGAAGTCAAAAATGCAAGCTGTGACGCTTAACCCCTCTCGCGATTCCTTGCGGGAGTTGACGAAACTTGACGACGAAGTTCGTTTCAGCTCTATACCTTCTTGTTCCCGGTCTAACTCACAATCGCACCCGTAGATCGCGACGCTTGCTCAATCACTTCAATCATCGGTCTTGAAGAGACAGTTTTTGCAGTCTTTTGCAGAGGACCCATCGAATTTCATTTCATCGTGGCTAGCATCACAGTCACGTGATCTCGAGTCTATACTTGGGAGCGGACCGAGCGAGGGTGCAACAATTCGCAAAGAGGATTTATCTCGCAGCGAATTCTTCCGGATGCCGTGGGTCGAAGAGGCTGTCGCAATTTGGGATGGCATGCGCGTGGCTAATAAGGTCGCGGGATAGCTTCTTTCTATTTGTTTTTAATATCCATTACTGTATTGACCGCCTCGGGGTACACCCGTAAGTCTTCTGGAACTAAATATATGTGTGGAGGTGTGAGATACATGAGTATGGGTCTTTATGATGCCGCAGACTTGGATATCACACGGAGAGGAGTATAGTACGTACCAAACTATACAAGTTTATCATAACCCCCTTATGCCGTATGAATACAAGACCTGCTCCATATTGACGACTATCCTACTCCCCCTTGGATGTCTTATCTTGACTGGGTGAGACGGCGGTGGGCCCTGCGCGCCCTATGCCTTCGCGGTCTTCTGCTTTCGGGGTTGCCCGGCCTTGGGGTTGGTTGCGCCATGATCTGGGGACTCGGATGCAACTGTGGCCTTGCGCTTCTGATTCGGTCGTGCTAGAGCTGACAAGGTGGCGGTGGTGTTGATTGAGGGCGTGGGCTGCGTGAGTGTGGTGTCGACTTCCTGGCCATTGATATCCATGAGCTCTGAGCTGGGTTTGGACTTGATTGGGCGCTATGCCCAACCAAGTCCAAATTTGGCATTGAAAAAGACACGTGCACCGAAGGCTTGGAGGTATATTGCTTCTTTCTATTTCGCTTCTACCCGCCAGCTTCTTCCTGTTTATTTCTGTTCCGTGTTCTGTGTTTCACTTTTTTTGGGTGGAGAAAATTGTCGCCTTTTCCTAGTCGTATTTCGTGGTAGAAGACCTGGACGCCACGATTGTATCCTGGGCCCTGGCAAGTTGTGGCAACGTGAACGATACCAATCGACCTACTCTCCGACGATGTTCTCCCAGACATCTTCAATTCTTAGACGAAATGAATGCACAAACTTCCCCAAAAGATATGAATCCGTGGCATCTTCTGGCACGCGTGCCGATAGTGGCGAAACATCGTGCTGTAATCACCGCGCCGCTTGAACCCGCGACTTCTCTGGACAGAAAAAGATCCCAAGAAAGGATTCTGTCATCTACATTTAGTTTATAAAATACGGATGAACTGATTGGCGAGTTGTCCCCCGCACCTGTGGTATCATCCGCCATGTCTGTGAAGTCTCGTTCCATCAAAAGTGTGGACCACCCTGGCACGCAACCTGCAATCCTGGAAATTCAAGACTTGCATGACGAAGGATCAGTGGACCCGGTGTATCAAGCAAAGGCTCGCGTGCTCAATCGAGCTCTACAGGAGATCGGGATGGGCAAGTACCAGGTGTGGATCTGATGCTTACCTTCCGTCTCGGACATCGGCGTGACTGTTTCGCTTCAGTGGGGACTATTCGCCATCGCGGGTTTTGGATGGTTTTCGTGAGTCTTGTGATGTCATTCTACTTAAGTTCCTCACGTCAGTCTGTTTCTTGTGGTTCAGTGACAGTGTCTGGCCTGTACGATTCAGATTTGATTTGTCTATATGCTCTATACGCTCTCTGACAAGCGGTCGATATGACGCAGCTCATGACTGGGCTCATCCTTTCCCCGACGGTAAATGAATTCCACTACAACGAACCATATTTGTCACTGGCAATGAATGTGGGATTGCTCATTGGGGCCATTTTCTGGAGCTTCGGGTGCGATATCTGGGGTAGAAAGTGGGTGACAACGCTCCATGCAATCGTTTGCTTTTTCGGGGTTTCATATATATGCCGCCTTGTCAGATGGTCGTTCAACCTTACGTTATTTATTGGAAGCATCTTTGGAATCGCGATGGCCGGCTCTGGCACGTTCACAGCGCTTGCATCGCTGGCCGCGGCTTCGAGCGTCGGAGTCGGCGGAAATATCCCCGTGGACTCGGCCGTCTTTCTAGGTGCGTCCAATCGATCTGTCAGTTTTGGTCTGCCATGTGGTGTCCAAGTCACGCTAACGACACGTAGATTTCGTGCCCAGCTCTCATCAGTACGTCCTTACAATCCTCTCTATTTGGTGGGCGATAGGGCAGCTTCTTGGCTCTCTGGTGAGCGCGGCATGTCAATCGACCCCCGACCCTCGCCCTTTACTTTCCTTCCTAGGTCGCCTGGCCACTCATCGCAAACTTCTCATGCGCGCCTTCCGGCCCGTGCACGCGTTCGGATAACATGGGCTGGCGTTATCTGGTATCCACGTTCGGTGGTCTCGGACTTCTTCTGGCCTTCTTGCGCATATTCCTTCTCCCCTTACATGAATCTCCTCGTTATCTCCTCGGGCGCGGGCGTGACGAAGCAGCCGTGGCTGTCGTGAGAGAGATTGCGCGATATAATGGAACGGAAACGAGCCTCACTGTCGATGACCTCGAGGAGGCCGCCCGTAACGCTGAGCAGAAGGAATATGCGCATAGATGGCGCATACTCAGCCAAAATTCAGTCTGGACCGGCAGCCACGTGCGTGAGTTATTTGCCACAAAAAAGATGGCATGGTCAACGACCCTCCTTATCTGGATTTGGGGTATGCATCGAGTTTCGGGGATTGCATCGTACGAACTTAAGTTGCTCGCTGTCAGGGCTTATCCAACTCGCATCAACACTTTACAATAATTTCCTGCCATATCTGTGGGGGTTCATCGTAATGGCGTCTTTTCGAATTCTTACTCACGTCAGCATTTTAGTCTAGCTAGTCGTGGAGCAAAGTTCCAGGATGCGACCTATTACACCGTCTACCGCAATGTTAGTGCCCAAAACTCATCTAAATCATTATTAAATGCCAAACAATTTACAGCAAGTCATAATTTCCGTAGTCGGCATGCCCAGCGCGTTTCTCGCGGGATGGTCTATAGAGCTTCCATTCATGGGACGACGTGGGACTCTGGCTGCCTCCTCAGGCGAGTACATGCTTTGCTTCCTAGACTGACGTTGGCCAACGACCCCGACGCGTATCCAGGGCTCACGGGGGCGTTCCTGTTCGCGAGTACTACAGCCCGTAGCTCCCCTGCGTTACTCGGGTGGAACTGCGGATATGCTTTTTTCAGCAACGTGGGTGAAGTCGATCCCAATATATTACCATACCCGCGCTTTCTTTTTTTTTTTCTTCTTTGACAAATGTCCCCTTTTGATTCCAGATAATGTTCGGAGTGCTGTACGCCGCCTCACCTGAGGTGTTCCCTGGCAAGCACCGTGGTACAGGAAACGGGCTGACGGCGACCTCAGCCCGCGTTTTTAGTGTCTTGGCGCGTTCTCCTCTTCCTTAGACCGATATGATCTCCCCGATTAACCGCACGCATGCTTGTGCAGGCGCCCATAATTGCATTGTACGCGAACCTCAAAACAGCAGTACCCGTCTACATCGCCGGGGCGCTCCTCATAGGCGCGGGTGGTCTTGCGTTATTGCTCCCTTTTGAACCTCAGGGAAAGGCGTCCATCTGAGCCCAGGTAATACAAGTATACAACGCCGTTCTTTTGCTTTTGCTACAGTGGCCCGAAGGAAATGAGATTTAGTTGGGAAAAGTATTCTTTGCCTTGAGACGAGGCCACTCAAGATGGCCGTGTACCTCCATGACAGTTAAATACCAGTTGCGTTAACACGATAACATTCTTGGTTCACATTGTCCCCATGCATATTGTGCCAATGCAAAACCGTTGGACCGTAATGTGACGCCACTTTAAACGTCACACATGTCACGTCGCGTCACGTTCTGTTACATTCGTAAGTGACAGCCGATCTCTGGACTCTGGGGTCTCGTGGTAACTGATATTTTTCGCTCGTCCGATTTTGGCTTCACAGATCATCAGTGAAACATAAACTCTGGTTTTTTCTATTCAAAAAAGCATCTAGGGCTGAGTGTCAGGCCGTGCATGTTCGAAATATGGGCCATGAAGCGAATGGAGGTGTATCCTCGTGGTCACGTCACGTATCGAAGCCGTGGGTCCAGCAAGATTGGTAAGCAGCGCGCTGAAAACTTTCGTTAGTGTCCGACTGCCGCACTTTCTGACACTTCTACGGAAGATGGTGCTCTCTTCATCTCTCTCTCTCTTTTGATCAAAGAGTTTCATCAAGGTTATTGACACGCTTGGGAGGGGCCCTTACGGTACACGGGTAATTCTTATCTTTGATTTGTCTCTTTGCATTCACTTTTGCTTTAAAGGACAGCGCCGATGTACCACAGGTCCACAGCGCTCTATGAGAGGCTGTTGATGCGATGACGGGCTGTCATGCCCATTTGGTCGGACAGTAATGTCGTGATATATGGAGAATGTCAGGGTTCCCAGTCGTGACTTGTGGAGGAATTCCAAAACACGGCTCGCGTAACGCGTTTCAGGCATGATGCATGATATATGTATGATACGCATGATCGGTTTCTTACCCCCCTGTACCAGGACTATTGGAATGCTTGAGAGTCTTCAAGGCCCCAATTCTCAAGGCATGCCACAACGTCTCTCCACCAGTCCCCCTCCGTATCTCATCTCCGCGAGGACCTGCTCCGCCACCAGTTCAAGTGATGACGCTCAGTAACAAGAACGTATCGTGACTGAGGATCATCACTTGGGCTGGACTGATATACTGCAGTGCTGCCCTGCTAATTTCCGACGTCATCTGTTCACTACTGTACTCCCGCGATGCGCGGACGACGATTGCATCGCGTCAATCGCCTGCGGAAAAGGCTCGGGACAACTTCCGAACGAGTATCGGTGGTGTCGGCGACGGCGACCACGTTGGCATAGCGTGCCTGATATGCGGGGGTTGTCTGGCGATCGAACTGAGCCTTAGGTACAGTACTGTAACATCACTCTAGGCATCTCGAAGATCCATCGTTTAAATTTCCATTTTGACAGACCGATGAACGTATGGTGCTACATCAAGGTCCCTACCCCTGGTTCTGACTTTCCTCTTCCCCCCCTGTCCATTTCCGTGTTGCATGTACCATGCTTGCCAATACTGCCGTACACTTCGGGCCATACGGATGTTGTTACTTGTACCATTGATACTAAACTTAAGTTTGTTTCCTGTTGGAGCTTATACGATTGAGACAGGACACCCCTGGGTGAAAACAAATACGATGACCTCGCGCGTGTAACCAGAAGCCCAACCAGCGGTTTTTTTTCTCAAGAGCCATCTGAGATTGCAGAAAGGTCTTTGATCGCCATTTGGCATATGTGATCGAGCGGCTTGTCGTCTTCTCCGCGGACTTTCATGGCTCTTCACTACACTCCACGTGGGCCTGCCATGCCGACATCGTGGTTTCAACCGCAACCGCGGTCGGCTTGCGCCGTTTGTCTTATTACCACCGCCTTGCCGCACCATGGAGTACAGTACATGCGACGTTCGGGGTTAACGGCATGTCTCGTCTTCTCGCCTTTCGGAACGATGGCTTTTTAGGCTCGAGGTTCTGACGGATTTGTCTCAGAGCGTCTAGTATGTACGAAAGAAACGTACCCATGGAATGGGATTGTCAACAGTGAAACTAGTTCGATATCTGCCCGCCTACTGTACGATTAATATTAAAGTTGAATACGGTCAGATCGACAAGCATCTATTATTAGTTTGAAATACAGCAGGAGAGCGCCCAATATGGTTGCCACTGTAAGCCATATCAACCCCTGGTCCTAATTTCTTTCAATCAAAGTCGAGGGAAACATAACCTCACTCCACCCTTGAATGACGGGCGGGGCCATAACCTCTTCGGCAAGAGCTCAGGAGGCCGAAAAACATGGTAACCAGCAGCGTAATGATACGACTCGACACAGTCACCATAATGTTATCGGAAGATGTTCTCGAGAATGAATGCAGGCCCAGGGTCCTTCTTGTGCTGACCATGTGGAACGATCCTTCCATCAGCCGATACAATACTACGTAGTTTGTCCCACTCGTAAATGGAGTGGATAGAATCACAAAGGCCTACCGTTGCGATAGCTACTGGGGTTTTGAACGATAAGAGAGTAGCATCGAAAACTATCAAGTTAACTCACTGTATATGGGAAAGAATAAGTTGGTCAAACACATCGACCCTCTAAAACCAATAATACGAAGATCATATGATACAGGATACCGGATGATTTGTGCGTACAGTCGGACGACATAATAACGCTGACTAGATACTATGAAGCAGAGTCCTGGATTTGCAAATCAAGTTAAGGTGCAAGTGTGTAGTTTAACTATACAGACGGCCACGCGAAATTAAAGGAGTTTGATCTCTTGTTTGCTCTACTGATCATCCCGCGAAAGCTGGCTTGACATCTTACGCGACTGAGCCTCTTCGTCTCCAACGACCGTGGTTTTCTCCGTCAGGTTGAGTTCCACGTCTTCTGGATAGGGATAGGTCTCGAGGCAACTCTTCGGGAGGGCGGAGTTACTAGCGGCCGTCACCGATGCCCCTTGGGGGGGTGTTCCTATGAAGCGCAATTGGCTGAGGGCGGTCGGCTTAGGGGTGTAACCCTCACTAGCGGTCCTTTTGTCAACAAGGTCATGGATTATAGAGCTGGGGTTCCTTACACTTTCGCGTCGCCAGCAATCAGAGCGCGATACATCCGAGTCGCGCATATTATCCTATAAGCCAGAATGGTCGAGAGTTAGCTGATCTCTGTGAAATCACACCGACGTAAGACAGACATTGTGAAAACTGGCGCATGGCGATTTGGGGTTTAAGTTAGTAGCCTTCGGTTGCAGAATGCTGATTATAACGCACGCGCGAAGTCTTGGAACATCTAAAGCCAAGGGTGAGAATTGAAATCTAAAGACATCATCTGCAAAAGGTTGCGTACCACATTCCATGGATCTGAGAACAGAAAACACGAATTAAGATTATATCTCAGGACGGTGGTTGATGGGAACACTGTTCTCAAGCTTACCACTGAGATTAAGGTAGATTAATACCTGGTGAGGATCGGTGAAGCTCAATCAAATTGGCGCCAAACATCAAGGTAAGTTGAAACCTAGAACTTACGGTAGCGGGGATCTGGGCTATGATCGCGGGGGCAAGCCATATCAAGCCCTGGTCTCATTTGAGCACCTTCACTTCAATGACCATGGAGACGGAACATCACTCCACTCACCTGGCCGTATAGATGTCGGAGGATACCATACTTCGTTTGGCGAGAGCGCAAGAGGCCAACTAACATGATGACGAAAATCGCAATATCACTCGCCATAGTCGCGGTGATGTTGTCCCTACTTTGGAGAGTGTTCTCGAGAACGCAGGTCGCTTCCATGCGCGACCATGTGGAGCGAACCTACATCGGTCAACAAAGTGCAAGTACGTCACCCAAAATATATCAGATACAGCAACGGGGCCTACCGTTACGATACCTATCGGAGGTTGTGAACGATGGGAAGAGCATGACATTGAGAGCTATCACAATCACGAGGATAACGCACCGTATATGAGGAACCCTATGTTGGTCGAGCATATTCCAATTACCACTGCTTCTACCAAGTAATTGTGATGCCAGATGGCAATTCTAATATTTCTTGAGTCACTGAAGTCCGAAGAGTGACGGATCAAGCCTCGCTTACGCTCTGATGGACACGAGCACCCATGCACAGGCAAGAGCCGTGTAACCCAATATCTGGGTGAGTCAAGCTTGTGAAAGATCGTACGGGTTATGTTCTCAGAACGTACATGAGTCAAGATTATCAAAGCCTAACGGTGGTCAGTAGAGTCCAGACGTTTGTCAAATAAAGGTCATACCTGACAATTGACCAGATGGGTAACATTGTAGAATATCAGGTTGCAGATTATGTGGCCTAGAGCTGCAAAGCGACTGAGGAAGTATAGCTAAACATATTATTATACCGCAGCGCGATACCTCATAAGAACTTGCGGACGCACCACAAATGTCCATTTGAATTTCCTTCTGCTAGTAAAGTAGTCACAGTCGAAGTTCACCGATACGAAAAATTCCCATCTAGACGACGTTGATACTCGGGAAAACCTGGGTAGAGGTATGTCTTTGCTACATACATAAAGATGCCATCTAAGCAATGCACGAAGTTGATCAAAGCAGCTGCGTCACGAAATTAGTGGGCTTGCTCACATTCAAGAACAGGAAAAAAATCTACCGAAATCCTTCGCAATTAAAGCGGGATCATGGAAATTGACCATGCCGAGTCTCGAGAACAAATCAGCTGCTTGGCTGGGGCGGACGGGTTCTCAGACGATTGCTCCACGCTTGACTTGATCAAGGGACGAGATGGAGGGTATGAGGGTGACTCGAAAAACGAAATTCCGAGTCCTACGTTTGAAGGGACGAAGGGGAAGTGGGCGCCACTTGTCCATTTGCTTAAATCAAAGGCGTTGCAGCGTTGCAGGGAGGGTGAATAAATTTGACATTATCCCAGGGCAGATACAAAAATTTAGGAGGTGCCAATGTACAGTGCCTTTCTTGGGCTGTCGCATCTGAGTATATTGAGCAATTGCGGCGTGAACGCGTAAACAATTATTGATTGCGACGGGTCGGTTCGGGGCTCGACCACGCGACGCACCGTCGAGGAGGACGACTATTGCTTACCAATAATGGTAAAGCGGCTTTGACGGATGTCAGGGCCGGACTCACTCCCGTAACGCAAACGCAACGCAAAAATTTTTCGGCTGGTTAATTGCAAGCTGAAACCCATTCACTGGAACTACTTAATGCCCGACCTTTGACATCTAGGTTACCCCTCTTTAAGCGGCATGGGAGGTTACACATTTTATATTACCTAACTCACTGGCAGCAGCTTCGCAGCATTTGCTACGGTCCCTTTGCGGCGCCGACGTGCCCACAGCCTTGCTGCTGGTATGATACTGGTATGAGTCTAGGTCAGGTACAAGCCGTTGCTGACTCGGAGGTAACTGGCAGATGCAACCTGCCACATACTGTACAGCAACTTTGCAACACATATCAGTGCAAAGATCAAGAACGGGCCAAAGTCGACCAAATCTCTTGGCAGGTACGCCAAAAATTGGCGAGATACAGGGGTGAATTCGAACTGGCGAACTTTCCCGGCACCTACAACCTCCGAAGTAGATTTCAGTGAAGAAAGATGTCTCCGACCCTGGTTTGCGAGGCTTACGTTAGGGTACGTCGATGATGAAACCAGCCTAATGTCCCATCGCCTACTGAACGCCTAGTACGCTCAATACAACTAACCTTGCAGACATGGGAAGACCGCTCGGACTGTTCTGAATGCCTCTGAAACTACGAGGACTCCTGGGTATATGTACGTACAGTACAAAACACTAGGAAGGAGAAGTGTGGATTCCGAAATACGGATAAGACAGTGCAAGTAGAAGCTTGCAGTTATACAGGGGGGCACGCAAAAGTTATTCGATCCGATCCATCCTCTTGTCTTACTGACCGCCATCAGAAAGCAGCTTTGGCATCCTGTGCAGCTGAGCCTCTTCGTCTCCAACGGTCGCTGTATTTTCCGTCAGTTTGAGTTCCACGTCCGTGGAGGGATACTCGAAGCGACTCTTCTGGAGACCGGAGGTGCTGGCGGACACCGTCGTTCCTATGGGAAACCTCCCGTCGAAGTGCAATCGGCTGAGAACGGTTGGGTTGCAACTGTACTTCTCCCTGGTGGGACTTTTGGTCAACATACTATCATGAGTCATGAGACGGAGTGTTGTTCCTTACACATCCATGTCTCTATTAATTAGCGCACGATACATCCGAGTCGCGCAGATTACCCTTAAAGTCAGAACCGTCAAGAGTGAGTCGCTGGTTATGAGGTCATACTGATGCAGGACGCACATTGTGAAAACTGGTGCACAGAGATTTGGGGTAAATTAGCAGCTCTCGATTGTCGGGTGCTATGTATGACGTACACGCAAAGTCTTGGAACATCTAAAGCTAAGGATGAGCCATGGATAGAGAAAACCTTTATTCTGTGACTGGGCTACGCACCACATTCCACGGATCTGAGGACGAGATCGCGAGCAAAGGTTAAATTACAGAACGCGGGTTGACAGGGCCGTTGTCCGTACCATTAAGATTGAGATTGATGAAAACCTGGCGGAATAGGTCAGGTTCAACTAAATCAGCAAGCATCCATTGGCTGCGAACTCACAGCAGCAGGAACCTCCGCTATGGTTGCTGCGGCAAGCCATACCAAGCCCTAATTCCAATTTCAGCACGTCCATCCGAAGAACTGGAGGACAGGACATTGGTCCACTTACTTGGATGTATAAATGTCGGACGATGCCAAATTTTGTTTGGCGGGAGTGCAGGAGGCCAACCAACATAATGATCAGCAGAATAATGTCACTCGCCACGGTCGCGGTAATATTGTACCTGCTCTGGAAGGAGTTTTCGAGGACGCAGGATCCTGCTGCGGTTGACCAGGTGGAGTGAATCTTCCATCGGTCAGACATAGGATCAGAACTTCACCCCGCAAATGCACCAAATGGGACCATGAAACCCTACCGTTGCTATACCTGTTATGGATATTACGGTGAGAACAACATGGCATTGAGAGCTACCATGGAGTTTACTCGCCATATATGAGAAATGCTATGTTAGTCAATGTAGTCACAATCGCCACTGCTGCGACGATGCGATTAGGAGTCCAAATAGCAATTCTGATCTTTGCTAAGTCGTCGATGTTCAAATATTGATAGCTGAAGCTACGCTTACACTCTGATGGACATGAGTGTCGAGGCACAGGCGAAAGCCACGTAACCTAATGTCTAGGCCCAGGTGAGTGGGGGTTGCGTGGGACATGTTCTTAGAACGTACAAGATCCCAGACATTCCATAGCTAACTAAGGTCAGCGGGGGAGCAGACGCCTTCAAATATCGAACATACCTGGCAATTGATTCGATGCGTAACATTAAAACCTATGATGTTGCAGATCGTAGCGCCTAGAGCGCCGATGCGACTGAGGAAGTACAACTAGATGAATTAACATATAGCAGTACAATGCGTAGTGAGAACTCTCGGACACACCACAAACGTCCATTTGAAATTCCTTTTGCCAGTTAGGTGGTCCCAGTCAAACTCCAACGATGTGAAGAATTCCCATCTAGGCGACGTTAACATTGGCCAATCTGGGCCATGGCTTTGGAACCTACAGAAAGACACCATCCAGGAAATGTACAAAGTTGATAAAGCTAGCTGCATCACGAGATTAGTGCGCAACAATCCGACGACGGGGCGACTGAAACCTACCGAATTCCGTCGCGATAAGAACGGGGTCATGGAAATTGACCATATCGTGTCTTGAAAGGACAATAGATTGCTTGCCCAGTTACCGTGCAGAGGCCGGAGAGAACGAGCACTTGGTCACTTATTCTGCCTTCTATCAAGGGACGGGATCAAAGGTATCGAGAAATGGAATTCCGCGTCCTAGGTTTGAGGGAGGGGGAGCGCGCCATTTGTCTGTTAGCTTCCATTGTTTAAAGCAAAGGCGGGTCAGAGAGAAGCAATAGAGTTGGATATTATGTCAGTACAAGTATACATGATTAAAGTTTGGGACGAGATAATGTAAATGCATTGTATCTTCCTTGGGTCATTACTGTACAGTTATACCCGAGTCCATGGAGTTATTGCGGCTAGCTGTCGATTTTGATTTGGTACGCGGCACTCCGACACGGTTACCAATAATGGCAAGCCAGTCCGAGCTCTTATCCTACCATCATCTCATATTGTATCGGAATACCTTTTCAGCTTTGACTTGTTCATCGCAGACTGAAACATCTAAACCACTTGACCCCCTATTTTTTACTTCTAGTAGCCTACCCATGTTCATGGAAACAGCACGAAACCTAGTTTCATATTACCGAACGCAGAATCGCCTATGGTACCCGCCAGCTCAGAGCCTCGGAGTTAGGGACAATCCCCATAATATGACCATTATCTCCCCTTGGAAGATTTTTCCCGGAGGGCTGCTTTCGGGGGTAATCGACGTTCAATACAAAGCCATTAGGAACTCTTTGGGACATGAGAAGTTCATGCATTACGGGTTGGTTTCCATGACGTACTACCTGGGCTTCCGTATTCCGCATCCGAGACTTCGGCTGTGGATTCCACCTGCACACTACATGCGAAGCATCTTTCATCCACGTGTCAAGCGGAACTAAGGACGTTTGGGAATACTGATCAATATCCAGAGATTTGACCATCTGCCGGAAATTTCGGCTACTGAGGGGCGATATGTGCTGGCGAAAGATCGAGGTGGTGCTGCAAACACAGTCACGGTATCAACTGTAGGGCACAGCAGCACATTCAGTCCATCATGACGAGAGACTTTATCGTCACCGCATTTAACATGCGAGATACGGTAGCGCGCTAGGGATGGTATCGACACCACAGTGCCACGAAGGAAGCAGTGAGTACTAACATCAGTCCATAAGATTGATCGAGAGATCGAGATCATGACTCGGATTCATGTGGCAAATCATCATGATCACGTGGGCTGCTGGTAAGAAGTGTCACGCTCCTCGTCTTCACAACTTCACCCCATAACACAACGTTCCCAAATCCATAAAACCTGATCAATCGTTTAAATCTTCACTCAAAAGCTTCCATACTATGACCGAGCAGCCTAAGGGGAGTGGTGGTCTCTATTGTACGCACCGCATGTCCGCTTTGGTTGCCCAAGCCGGGAGCGGCGTTCTGCCCTCCGACGACGGGGGACAGGAGCTCCGTGATCTATATAGAGAGGGTCAGTGGCACTTTACTTATGGAACTTTCTTTTTTATAGAGGTGAAACTCCTACCAACAGCTACCGCTCAGTTCGATCCTCTCTTGTTCAACGAGTTTGCGCTGCTGTGCTTCCTTGGTGATCTCAGGGGCGTCAAAAACGTTAGAATATCTCTCATTTACTCGAACTTAATTGTTTACTGACCTCGGCTAGGCTGTGGAGACTGGGAAAGCGCCTGCGCTGGGTGGTACAGAAACGCCGTTCAAACACGGGTACGCCACACTGGTCGTACTTGGAAGCCAGAGACTATCGACGCCAGACCAGCGTCAGCTTCTCCATCCGGCGACTCTCAAGTTCTTGCTTCAAAACGATTGTCCACCAGACATCCCAGATATATGCGGGTACACTGCCTTAAGTCATGCCACACAGATGCCTCAAGATAACGCGGATCTCGCCCGTATACTGATCACACACGGCGCAAACGTGAATCATCGCGATATCTACGGCATGACTCCCATCTTCGGGGCTGTAATGGCTGCTCACTCGAAGGCTGTCGATGTACTCATGGAGTGTGGCGCGGACATCGATATCGCTGATGCAGACGGAACTTCCGTACGGGAAATTTATATACCGGCTGGACCGAAGGTAACTGCAGCTATCCATACCTGGGAACGCCGCCGTGCTGGTGAAAAATTGCCGCTCGGAGATAAAGTATGTGCCGTGTGCGGGAAGGGCGACAAACTATTATACTGTGCGGCATGCCATTCCATCCGCTACTGCTCATCCGAATGCCAGAGTATGTGGGCCCTTCTTATCGACATCTTTTGCTCGGTGTTGACGGCACATGTAGGAAGCGATTGGAAGCAGCACAAACAGTCATGCAAGCGGTTTTCTGCCTCCAACACCGTCACCGTCAAACCACGCTACGCCCAAGGAGGCGGTGGTGTCCTTGAAATGATACCCATGCAGGATCTTGCGCGCTCAGTTTCAGGATTTCCCTCTCCCGGATTAGAGCGGAAACATCGGGCGTCTCAGGAACCGACGACGGAGTACCCGAAAAAAAAGGTAATCAAGGTGCAGTTATCCGCAGGGGGGAGTCCCAAAGGCCCCATGTTGGTGTACGACTCGAAACGCGAACTGGTCTGCCACCTTTTGCGGAACGATGCGCCGGCTGCATTCGACCAGCTGTGCGAACTTATCCAATCCAAAGGCACGTTCGGTTTGAAGGCTTACTTGGCTGCGGACCTTAGAAGCAGGGACGAGTTGGTTATCAAAATCGATGAGGTCTTGGCGGATCAGCCATTCTGAAGGCCATTTATATCATCGCTACTTGTACTGAATCAATTCCCTCACTGTATCGAGTATCAGCGGCTGTGTGCTCGTATTACATCCAATATAATCTCTGTATTTTCGAACGACGCTACGCTATTTTCTGATCGGTGATGACCCAAGAAACATTATGGAACTGACGAAGACAGTTTTTCTTGGTGGCAACGGGATTGATGACTTCTAACTTAGCAATCAACCATGAAGCCAACGAGGTATTATAATGGTGAGCAGTATGTAAATTGGATATGTTGACAGATCGGCTATTGGGCAACCAATGACGGGCGTGGATGTAGGGGAGTCATTCGTAAGGCTAAGGATTCCATCCATCTGATCTGCCGTCGGCTCGCCGGGCTATGAACAAACAAGGGTGATGCGGCGGACTCTTCGCTGATACTTTGATGAGTGTCGAGGATGGGGCAAGTGTACGCCACGGCTGCCAGTGAGCCGGTGGGCCCGTCTCGCACCTCAGGCTTCAAGTTAGCACACCGTGCCCCACTGTTGCAAAACTCTTACTACTCTTAGTTTGTCTCTTATATACGACCACAGATTGGCATTCATAGAAGACAAAGCGCATTAACCAGCTTCAGGATCACGTCCTTAACCTCGCTATTTTCTACTGTCCAGTGTCCGATGAAACCCACTGCTGAGCCAAACTTTCTTGCTAGCACCGTGCTCGACAGATTTTGCGTCCTGCAACTTGGCTGTTAGTGTAGGCTTCCTGAAACGCTCTATTCGAGCACAGCAGAAGTTGCCAGTGAGTTTTCGAGCAACATCGAACGCCGCGGTCCTTTTTTTTACGATGACGGATGACAGCAATGCTCACAATAGTGTCTTGTCATGGCACGATTCGTATGCGGTATCCGACGCGTCGCTTGCTCTATCAAGGCCTAGGGGCCCCATGCGTATATAGCACTTAGGCGCAAGATGAAGGTTTCGGGGCCAGTGCCGAACACACCCACGCAAGGATTAAAGAGAAGTTGAGTGGATGGATCAGATGGTGGATGTTGGATGGCATTGGATGGGCGCGCGCGCGTAGATGAAAATGCGAGTGTGAACAACCAATATCCCGCATGTCACTCATGGCCCAGGGACGAGAAGATCACGAGCCAATTCCGGGGGAAGTGTGATCACTCCTGTTCACTCTATAGTAATGTCCTGCGAGGGGAGCCGGCACGCACCGGTGATGGATAGGAACTAGCATTTGTGCGACTCTGTGGGAAGCGCTGTCGGGTTTGGGTATTTCATACCGTGGATGTAGCGAATCCTCCCTTTAAAGCAATATCACGGGTACTGAACAACTTGAAAGATCGAATCAGACGGAGGGCAGATGTACTTGCCAGAGCAATGGCCCTCAATATATCTGGTGAAAAGAAAATTCACGCGAGAACTCTGGACAAAAAAGTGATAATATGAGAAGAAGGGAAGGATGAGAGACGGTGATATCACACAAGTAAGGAAAACGATCATGCGAGAGTATATTCAGAGGGTCAGTGATCTCTTCGACATGCAGTAGATAGCTCATATATACAATACAACGGTAAGTACCTGTATTGTTGAGATGTAAGGAGAGGATTGAGGCGGTGTCGGGATCTGCCATTGACTTAGGGCTGCGCAGAGGAAGAAATGATGGATGCATGCAGTATTCCGATGTTGCACTTGTGCTCGGGTCCACACGTAGCACAGGTAGCTCAGTTCGACAGTGGCTCGGGGCTCGGCTTACGCTAGCCTCGGGGTCAAAATTTTGACAGTGCTCTGTCAAACACTTGAAAAAAGTTCTCTGCCTTGCACGTCTGGACCATCATTGTTGCTATGTGGACGAAAAGGGCTGGCGGTGTCGAAAGGGAAAGCATGAACGCATGCGAGAGTTAGGGTGTTGATGGCCGGGTGTTACGAGCGTTTCACAGATGGTGTGAGAATAGCCCCTCTCAGGGCCTTGAGAATAAGCGTTAGATGACGTGCGTTCTTGGGTTCTACTGGAGCTACAGGGCAGCGCAGCGGCTCGACGCGACAGGACAGTTTTGCGCAAGGCGAGTGATGATGATAAGGCCGCGATGGGGGTCAAAAGTGCTGGGAGTGAGTTTTTTTGGGTCGAATGGAGACGACAAGAGACGCATAAAGCAAGACGGTCGTGGACTACGTGGGGGCCATATGCAGCAGTGCCCTGAAAGGGGTGGAGTAGTCGCGGTGCCGGGTGAAGTTGATGCTCGCGTCAATGCAATGTGGATGCCGTTGTCGCTGCCACTGTTGTTGTCGGACTTGCTGATGCGGCTGTCAGCGTCGGCGCTGGCGTTGGAGTGGTTGTTTATGGTGGTGGTGGTGGGGACCATGCTGGTGCTTAAGTTGCCGTCATATCGAGGTGAGTGGCGAGGTTCCCGTCTGCACAACTAGTGGAGGTTGTGTTGGAGGTGGCAAAAGTCTTGAGAGGGGTGCCGGAGTTGATGGGGACTTAGAAAGGGTATGTACGTCGCTGGTGTAGGTGCTATATGACGTGTGGCATCGAGCGTGGTGTAGTCGGTATTGTCGGAATGAGCACTGTTCTAGTTGATGTTGATGCCGTTCTCGCGGTGGTCTGAGATGTCGACGGCGATGACGTTGATGGTGTTACCGCTGTAGGGGGTGTCAGCTTTGCTGATGTCGCTGTTGTGGGTGGCGTTCGTGTTGTTCTTAAGGTTACTGACAGTGCTTGATGATGCTACTGCTGTTGTTGTCGAAGTCAAAATTGATGGCATGGTTGGGGCGGGCATTGAGGCGTTATCAGTGTTGCACTTGCTGTTGGCGGATATCTTGTGGTTACTGATAATAGATGTCGTTGATGAAATGGTGGGGCCGGGTGAGTAGAAATATCAACTTGCGACGATCGCTGCTGGCATTGTAGTTCAAGTTCATGAGGGAATTGCGGCAATTGTCGAAAGAGGGGTGGTGGTGTGCGAGGAAGGAGTGGCAACAGTGGCCGTCGTAGGGGGGATGGCAGTTGTTGGGTAGAGGAAGACGGTTAACGAGTAAGAGAACGTGGTAGCGGCATTGGCCGAATGAGGGAAAGGATGGTGGTGGTTATTGAGCAAAGGAGTAGTGCCAGCAATTGTCAAGTGAGGGATGGCGGTAGTTGAAGGAGGCCGTCAAATGGGCGAGGGTGGCGGTTGTCATCGAAGGAGGGAAAGCGGAAATAGTGGTTATCTGCCGAATGGCACGGTGTGGCAGCAGTAGTTGTCGGGAAGATGATAGCGAGTGATAAAGCTGGAATGAGAGTCGATGGAGTAATTGAAGAGGGGTTGACGACTTGGATCGGTGCTGATGACTTCGATGTACAAGTAGATGGATTTGTGGGTACTGGGATTATTCCAGTTTTGAGGGAGTAGGTGGTAGTTGAGGGCTTGGAGGGATGTGTCCCATTATTAATGGAAGTGGTGGGGCATAGGCGGGTTTGTGGGTTGGGGCTTGTGCTAGAATCATTAAAGTCGGGGTGGTCCACGAAGGTAATGTCGAAGGTGGTATTGGTGGCAGATTCATCGTTGTCAAGGCGAGAGACGTCGCGAGAGTCGAGAATGGTCGCAATGTTAGTGTCGGAGTCGGAGTCGAGATTGAGATCGAGCAGGAAATTGGTGGTCTTGATGCTGTTGTCCTCTAGCCAGTGACGGAATCGTCTCCATTCGAAGTGCCAGCAACGAGTGTGAAAGTGTGAGTGAACCGTGAGACGTTGTGTGAGATGGAGCAGGCAGGATTGATGAAATCGGCGGCATGTCCTCCGATGTTGCCATTACCTTTGAGATCGCAGTGGCTTTGGATCCGTGTTCGATAAAATGTGGCAGTGATTGGTCCTCGGGACATAGGTCCATTCTTCTTGGGCGAGGTGGCTATTAGAATGACGAGGCAGCAAGAGTCGATGTCAACTGGCTGAGAAGTAAGGGGGACGGTACATGCAAGGAATTGCCTGGTGAGCGCATAGACAAGTGGTGTTATCGGGAAGCGATGGGGAAGAAGGTACAGGTGGAGGTTCAGCGGCGGAGGAAAGGCCATGATCGGTGTAGCCGGGGAGCAGGGAAATAGCAGGAATGGTACAATAAAGGGCGATATGCTGAGACAGCAAGACATGTATGACAATACAGGTATCGTTTGGCGACGGGGTTCCCATGCGATGTAGGTGGCTTGGGAGTCCAGTGTGTCTCCTATTCCCGTTCATCTTGCATTCGTTTCTTGCACATACTCCATGGGGTTCGAGGTTCTGCCTGGGATGAGGGGTGCTTCTGGATCTCGTCGATTAATGGCCCTGTGGGAAAAGACGGTATGTACGATGAAGAACCACTTTTCGATAATAGATGGGTACTACTCAACCACCTCACCTTTGTCATTCCTGCTGAACACCAGCTCGAATTTGACGACTCAAAGTCTGAAGAGATTGTCGTATAAGCACTGTGCCTAGGATACCTATATAAGACATTTGGAGGGCACGAATAGGGCCTGGGTGGTAATCGAGACTGGAAGCAAATAGAACAGTTACTGAGCAGTACTTGAGTGGATATAATGGCAAGATGAGTGGCGCTCTTGCCAGTGGGCGATATCACGTAGAGGACAGAGTGACGGACTTGACGAGGCAGCCGTGAAGGCTGTGTTGGAAAAACTAGGCAGTCGCCGGGCCGGAGAATCCACAGTTGGGTTATCAATACCTTGGATCATGCAATCATTCAGACCCAGCGAAAAACCCGGAAAACGAGTCGGATTCAGGAAGAATCTGAATCTAGCTATTCAAAACTGGAGAGAACCGGAGAGAACCGTAGCGATATAGCCACAGGTGATTTGTAGTGATTCTTGAGCTCCGAATGATAAAGATTCAGTTATCGCGGTATCCGTGTGACGGTGTCTCATGATTCCCATCCCATGTCGCCTCCACCTTGCTAGCCCCACTTCTGCCTCCAGCTTCCCGCACCCCTCACCAACTTCTCCATCTTCTAACGCACCTTTGTTGCTCCCCACGAACATCGCCTGCGCACTGTCCCCCTCCCAGATTCCTCCAATTTCCTTGCCGGCATAATGGCACCCTTGCCTTTGCCTATTCTTGGGCCTTGTCGACACTGCATACACCCTCCCTGCCACCTGACGTGCATATAGTCACCTTGTTGTCACAGCGCCACTCGCTCCCATCCCATCTGCTACAACTTCAAATGCCAACAGCACCACTTGCACCTCTCCCCCCATCGCTCCAATCCTGGAAGCGCCAGTTGCTCTCATCTCCTGCGACTCTTGCCCTGACACTCCGACACCAACAGTGCCAGTCCCTCCTGTCCCGCCTGCTGTGACTCTAGCTCTGCTGCCAACAGTGTCAGTCACTCCCATCCCGCCTGCTGAGGCTGATCACTGCAGCGCCAGTCGCTCCCACCTTGCCTACTGAGACTCCGATGCCAACAACACCAGTTTCCCCCACTCCCATGGCTGCAACTCCGATCACGGCTGCACAACTGCACAAGCCAATTTGCTCCCCCCTGCCACCGAGAAAAAGAAGGGTGCGAAGATGCAGCCCAAAGGTATAAACACTGCAAAGTAAGCATGCGACTCATTATTGATGCGGACTACTAACAGCTTTGACAGGGACTTTTGTGCAATAGAGTGGTGCACATCCAATCCCGGGGGTTGATCGCATATTTCAACAAGTACTGGGTTAACTTGGATCCACAGACAAAAGCGGTATGTGATAACCATTTCATTTTGATTTAGAGACGAGGCACGCTCTCATGAATGCATTCCTAGGTGTACAAAGAGAAGGAAAAGTATATGCGTGCAACAGTGAGTACCGACCATTGATTGAGCAGGGATAATTTAAATTCTCATATACTTGACAGAAATCGACAACTGCTAGCAAGCAGAAGTAGTCGTCCGGGCATCTCTCTCATCGGGATCCGGATCTGGTGATGTGGAGAACCTTCTCATCCACCGCCTAACTGATCATTTATTTTAGTGTCTTGGACGCAAGCCGCGAAGAGCAAGATCAGCGCTGGTCTCAATTTATTTCCGCTCAGCGACTCGGATGTGCCAATGGGAAGACGGACTCGGAACGGGAAGGGTTTCTGGTGTGTGTTACATGGGTCTGTGGTTCTATTTCTCTCGGGATGCATGTATTTCGGAATGGGAATTGGACCGATTCCGAAAACGAAAGGGAATCGGTTCCGTTCCGAAAGTAGTACAAATAATAAAGGAATGGTTCGGAACGATAACAAAGACATGTAGTGATTTGGATGCGCTCTGAGTGATTCCGTAAACGCGAAGGGTGTGCCACTATTCAGATTCAAACGGAGTCATTTCAAAGGCTCTCAGTCGTTCCTTATCGATCCGACTCATTCTGGGGGTTTTTCGCTGGGATTCAGATCTTCAGACTCGACATTTTTTAGATAACATAACAAAAGAGCACAAGCAAGATATGGT
>QFEY01000472.1:11089-23592 GCA_003316435.1 Russula virescens | reverse complement strand
GGGTATCTCGGGACAAAATACATGCACGAAAAGCCAGCTGGATTGCACCACGTTGCTATGGAAAAACCGAACTCTTGACACGCATGAGAAATCAAGAGACTCGGAGGCTGACACGGATGGAATGCGGCTCGAGACCTGGCAAGATTTCGGAGGACACTGTCACTTCCCAAATGGCCGTTCTCGAGTGCGCTATCGACGTGGTGTTCCCCAGTTGAAATCACCCACTTCAGTTCGTGGCTGATGAGTTGCCTGCGGACGGAAATATTCGGGAATTGTAAGCTGCTGGGTCATCTATCTCACAAAATGTCCTCTCCCTGACGACACACCTACGATACCCACTCGTAGTGCAAGCGCTGCTGCAGATCGCATCCACTTTGAGGCCAGCGACAGTACGATATCATCTTTTGTCCTTCCGTGCCCAATATACGTCCGATTAGCTGGCTCACGGTGCCAAAGAATAGCGGAGAGCGTTAGTGCGCATCTTTTCTCAACGCCGGCTGCAACGGAGCAGAATTAGAACTTCACGCCTTGGTTGAACTGCTGTCGTGTACCCCTAAAACGTTGAGGCCAGTGAGGGAGCAGCCGGGAATCGAGGGTGTATGAGTGGCCAGAGATAAGCGGACATTGGAGAGTAATTTGTTTGAATTGAAGCAATATTTATCGTACAAAGAGAGTGTATTGCAGGAACATAGGAAACTACAACATAACCGCCGTGCAAGTACAGTAGGTCTCGGGTTCCACACTGTACCTTGGCTGCGTGATGTGATACTGATGTGATGTCAAGTACTGCATTCGGAGCGTGCAGTCAGTGTGTAGACGTCATGGAGCGACTCGTGCAGCGGAGTCACCTACCAGTGATACGTGACAACGTCCTGATGTCTCTCTACCACCACCACTATAGCTCGGCAATGCCAAGACTGTTAGTGTACTCTGTTATGATGCCAGGAAATCAGAATACACAGCACTTTGAATGGAACTATTGGATCCGAAAATCTCGGGGGTGGATGTCAATCTCATAATTGAAGGAGAGATAAGCACTGTCATTGGCCCAAAGAGGGCCTCCCAATCCCACACCGCCACAGACTTAGCCATGCAACGTGGGCGCTCGTCCCCTTCTTGCCATCCCTTTCTGAATAAGAGTTCGGGTATCCTCCTTAACAATTCGTCTTATACTTCCCATTTACCTGCGCCAGCGAACTCAATAGACGGAGAATACCATACCATGGGGGTCACTTGATCATAATGATGATATCGGGACTTGGTTCGCCTCGCGCTGTAACTGAGGACCGTATTTTGAAAAGACCGGACCAGAGTCACATGTAACTTTCATCCACTTACTACACCGCGATGCTGACATGGGCACGCGCAGGCCCAACCAATTCTAACAAGGTTCTCTCCGTCTTGCCTCACCTTTGAGTCTATTGCCATTGTCAGCTCAGAGACCTCATACCTATTCGTTTACAACTATCAAACTGTGCTCTTTCTATTTGTCTTTACGCTCCCTGATTCAGGATATGACCGATCAACCAGTTGACAGCACCAAGTGACACGTACTGGGCAGAGCCCTGGGCATTGTGCACAGGGATTACTCGATGAGAGAGGAAGATCAGGGGAGCGAGTCGGGATTGAAGAATGTGCTAGTTATGACCCAGAGTTGAGGCTACCCTGTCCAGGGGAACGACCACTGCTCAGGTCACGCTCACCATGGCGCCCTGCGTGGTGGGTACCGACAGAGAAGAGGTTTGTGATGGGCCCAATAGAACTGAAAATAATAAAAAAGCAGTTAGTAGTCAGCCTTTCATCGTGTTTCATTTTTGAACACTTTTGGTGGCCGTGGTGGGGAAGAATGGAATTGGGGAAAGGCCCACTTGGGAGTGACGCACCGACTTGACCCAGCCTACATCGCCAAGCGCTGTTGCACGGCTTTTTCAGCACCCTAAAAATGACCTTGCTCGATACCCCCTCTTGGAGCAACGGAAGGACTGTCACAACGCCTTATCAGGATCAACGCCGAGGGCAGTGATAGGGGATAAATGAGACGAAATGCTGGAGGCTCTCTTACGCGAGTGTTGACCTTGTTGTTATGTCTGGAGAGATGACTAGAGAGGTGAGCAGGGCAGTACTCTGAACAGCAAGATGAAGTGGATTGGTTGGAATGTCGAGCGGAAGTTGCACATTTCGGTGCCAAGCCCACAGAGAGGACGACTCAGCGAACGTCACAGAGGACCCACTTCATCACGTGGTCGTTTCGGGACAACCGGGAAGTGCGGCCCGATGTTTGTCTTCTTCCTCCGTGCAAGGGCAGCTCATGATCAGCGCCTCAGGCCTCAGATCGCATAGCGTTAAGCAGATCCTTCTTTCCTGGAAGCCTTTGTGTGTTCTCCGCAATTTCACTGCCAATATTAAATGCTTAGCGCCTATCGGCCATAAACTTCCATTTTTGTGTCCGTTTGTGGCAGCCATCCTCAATGAACTTAATGCCATCCTTGAGAGTGTTTCACTCTTTTCATGCCATCATGCCATCGGGACATCTCGCCTGATTTATGGGAGACATGTTTCTTCGCCCTGCCCCGATTTAAGAAACACGATGATCTCTACGCACGTGAGGTTTACCCATCAATGCGCGGGTTTGAGCACGGGTCGTTGTCAGACTGCCTAAGTCACTTGCTTTTAGGAAGACAGGATTCAACTCCGCACATAGGCCCAAAGCCTAGCCTCTGTTCAGCCAAGTCGTGTAATTGCCGTGTGTCACTGCATGTGCTCCACTCTTTTCTGCCAAAGTCATGGAGTCGACTGCACCTGTACCTCTGCTAGACTACCGACTCCACATGGACCCATCTCTGAGTACAATTGGGCCAAAACATGGGCGAACCGCATCAAAGAAGTTCTCAATTCGAAAAACCAGGGCCAGAACTGTCTACAAATAGTCCCTTGGTATGATACGTACACCATAAACACCTTCCCGATGGTTCGCGACCTGGCTCAACTCTTGCATAGCTCGAACCTTCAAACTTGCCCTCCCCTTCTATTTCGTCCATAATGCCCCAGCATGGACTCCGACGTCGCTGTCACTGAAAAGACCGTCGCCTCTGTTTCCTCGACCATTACTCCCACACCGCCCGATGCATCCCCAGCCAACTTCTCCCCCATCGACTTCCCCACTCCCGCCCCTCTGCGCACACATGCCCACCAATGTCCATTCTGCAATCACGGTCCTCGTTTTCAGACCCGCATCATTACCTATATACAGTCCCTCGCAGGTCCACAGTCACAAACCTTTTCTCGTGCGAACCTTCCACGTCCCTCTGTTCTCCCTTCCGACTCAGGGTTCGACATCAGTGTGTTCTTCACGTCGTGTGCCATAGCCTTGCGAAGGATGCAGTACTCCTACGATGCGACTATTCATATCTTTGTGTACGACGGAATCTGTGGATCATGACCCGAGAGTCTCTGGTGCCGCTTTCTCGTCCCCAACAACATGTGGGTGGCACTCCGTTCGCTCAGGGCCGAGGTGTGTGGATCCTTGGGGTAGGTGGTAGCCATATGTCCATTGCCATTGAGAACGTGTATTGCTGATGGGCGCCGTCACATTGGTCTGCTTAGTGCTCATGCTATGGGCAGGTGTTCCTGGGGTATTCCACAGAATCTATGCAGTGGAGGATAAGGTGCCAACGACAGGAAATTACACACGTATGTAGTGGTTGTGCTGAGAAGTTGTCTACCCTGCGGCGCATATTGTCCCTGCCAACCTACCCCCGACAATCCTCCATTGCGCAACCCCTGGCCTACGGGAACAAATGGTAGGAAGATTATGCATTAGCCTTACGCTGAAGCATATGAGCAGAACTCGATTTCCTCGTCGGCGCGGTTATCTTTTATGCTACAAGACTCGTACGAGAGGATATGTCGGGAGTTGGGAGGGATTTCTGATTGAGGTTATGCATGGGCCGAGTGCGGTGAAGGAAATCGGTTGGATCAATGTCTGACTATTACGGAAGGTCTCGTACAATGGAAGAGGTTCGGACTGGGACCACTGTTACACAGTTTGTCTGGGTGCTCAGGCTAGATACGCACGACGACATGGTAATGCTCGTCGACAAATAGTACTGCAGACTTCCAATGCGAAGACTGAGATGATACCGTAATATAAGTATTGAATAGAAGCATTCTAAGACTGAAAAACTCGAGGACAAATGTCGATCTGCAAATTGGAGGGGCGATTATTGCCATGCCCCTGCGGCATTGCCCACGCATCGCCTCTACAAAATATCTGTCGCGTAGATACCATAAAGGCCATTAAGCACTATATCTCTGAGGCGTTCAGGCATTCCAACGATCATTCAATACAATTTAAATTTTCGATTAACTGCATGATCATAGCGATCGATTTGCTCTTCTGCTTCCTACACCGCTAATAACCCCATAGCAATCAACCACTGCTGATGACTACCGCGCGAACACTCATATTCATTGCCGCCAGAGGTCCTCTCCGAGGTAGAGTAAATGTACAGAGGGAAGAGGTATTCACGGCAGTGGCGGAGAGCGAGGAGAAACGACCAAAAAGATCTGTCCCACCTATGCCTCAACCCTCTACTCCCGTCGTGCCCAATAATAGTTGCATAATGTCTCGTTCTCCACTCCTTGATGCGAGTGCATAAGGGGTACGGCCATGAATATCCCGTGCATGGATATCTGCACCTCTTTCGATAAGAAGCCTCACGATTTCGAGTTCACCATGCCATGACGCGAGATGCAGTGGAGTCGAGAGATCCTCGTCCTTCGCGTTGACATCTGCGCAGTGGTCAAGCAATAACTCTGCGATGTCGTGATGTCCATATCTGGATGCAAGCAGCAACGGGGTCCAGCCTTCCTTGTCTCGGCAATTCACATCTGCGCCGTACTTGACCAATAATTTTGCCACTTCCAGTTTTCCCTTCCATGACGCCACATCTAATGCAGTTCCATGACTAGCATTCTGCTGATTGACATCCACACCTTGGTCGAGTAGTGACCGGACAACCTCAATATTCCCTTCCGCAGACGCATCATGAAGTGATATATCTCTATCGTCGCCAGGGATATTCGTAGATTTTGCAATTTCGGCCGATGCCAATGTATTGTCGGAGTTCATATCATCTGGCTTCTTGAATGGAATCACATCGATGCCATCCAAAGGGTCGGCAACTCCCGTGTGATTCGCCAGGTACTTCGTGACTGCACGCTTCCCATTAGCAGATGCGACGTCTAAGGGTGTTTCATCGCTGCTATTTCGCGAGTCAACATCCGCGCCCGACTCGAGTAATAGTTTCACGATGTTGAGATGCCCATTACAGGCTGCTGAGTGCAATGGAGTCCAGCCCATTCTGCCTTGTGAGTTAGGATTTGACCCAGATTTGAGAAGGAAACGCGCAATGTCGAGTTGACCATATGCCGCCGCTAGGTCTAAGGGTATTTCCTGGTCCTCGTTTTTTTTTTCAATGTCAGCATGACGCTCTACAAGATGTTCGACAACGTCGAGATACCCATTGGCCGACGCAAGATGTAAAGAAGTCCGGAGGTCATTCTTCTGGGCATTTATGGCTGCGCCATGGTCTAGAAGTTCCTTTACAACATAGAGGTGTCCATGTCTTGATGCAGACATCAATGGGCTCCAGCCATCCTTATACGGTAAATCCACAGCCGCGCCACTCTGGATCAACAACTGCACAAGATCTAGATGTCCATATCGTGACGCTGCCATCAATGGAGTCCAGCCTTCCTTATTTGGGAGGTCCAAAGTTGCACCGTGGCATAGTAATAACTGTGCGATCTCGAGTTCTCCTTCACTGGCTGCCAGGAGCAATGGTGTATTACCCGTATGGCGCTTCGCCAGGTTGACATCTGCATGGTGTTCGATTAATAATTTGACGCTGTCACCACGACCGCTTTCCGATGCTATACACAATGGAGTGTGACCTGCTATGTTAAAGATATCGACATCTGCACCATGCTCAAGGAGCAGAAGCGCAATCTCCACATGTCGCTTCACCAGCGCGGCATTCACGGCTGAGCCGTGATTGCCTCCTTTCGCATTGATGTCATCGGGGTGAATGAAAATAAGTCGTTTAACAAGGTTACGGAATCCGCAAAGCGCGGCATAGTATAATGGGACAGCCTCTGGTCTTGGTGGGAGATCCTCGAACATGTGTTGTCGGAAAGGATAGTCGATGTCGTATATCCAGATCCATATTGCAAACGATGGCTCGTCTATATCGAACAGACGTTCCATCAGGTCCTGGATGTTCAAGGATACATCCCCAAATTGGCCATGATCCACCCAATGCTGGGCGGCGTACCGCGCGAATGGAAACTGTTTGATGCTATTCTTGTCGATGCGGTTATCAAGATGAAGGAGGACGGTGAGGGAGGCTTGGGCAAGGATAGTGTGTGCGGAAAGGGGGCGAACATGGAAGCGGGAAACGTTTCCTGTCGAAGTGGCCAGTCGGTCCGATGTCAAGAACTCCTTGACTGAAAAATGTGAAAACTGGACTACTGGTGAACCATCCACATTGATAACAGTAATCAGACTTGAGCACGCAGATAATACGGCGTCTTGCGCATCCTCTAACCGCCAATCTGCGTGGTATTCGGGAAGCTGTCCAGAATCGAAGCGAATTGCAAGGACCTCCGCAAGTTCATCAGCATGAAGTGGGCGAAGGGCGGCAGTAAGGCATTGGAATAATCGGTGGGCATATTCTCGTTTCTCCTTCTCGATCCCAAGCAATGTGCGCTCATATGTTTCGTCCAATGTTTCTGGCAATTCGTCCAGGGTACGCCGAATAGCGTTCGGGAAGCAACGACGGAGGGTTTCCAATTGACAGTAAACATATCTAAACCTACGAATTTGATGAGGGTGCATCGTTAGACACCATAACAGTGATCACTCACATGCCCTCTGCCTTCGCGGAGAGTACATCAATAACGAGTTGCTTATCCTCTGGCCTCCATCTCTGCATCCTCCGATCTGTGTGAACGAAGGCTCTGATATAATCCAGGATCGCTTTCTTTTGCCCTACTTGGTCGTGAAGGGATACGCTCAGAGAAGCGAAGGGCTCTAGCACGGTTTGAATGTCGATCTCCGGTCGACTTGTAACGCAAACACGTAGGTTCGGAAGTTTCAGATCGACAAGCTCCTCCACGAAGTCTAGAACCTCTTCGCGGGCGGTTGGAATCCCAGACGTGTTGGGACACTCGTCGATCGCGTCTACAATAACGTAAATTGTCGGCTGCTGTGGTAATCTCAACATTTCCGTCAAACATTCGGTGAGCGTATCGTTGTCGGGCTGCAGCGATCCCGCATGGTTCTCTGAATATAGAGTAGAAAGAATTCGGTAGCAAGGGTCTGATTTGGCACAGAGCTGAGCGAGGAGCGATGTGAGGAAGCCCCGAATGCCTTGCTTTGCGACGTCCTTGAAATCAAAGTAGTAGTAGCCCATTATGGCCAGTCCACGTTCGCACTTCATCTTGACTTCTTGAATGACGCTCGAGCTAGTTCTCAACATGAACGCGCTGAGAAAAGTACTTAATGCATGATGATACGTACCAAAGTACGCTTTTGCCGGAACCCGCTATAGGATCCAGTTTCAGGGTTGGATAAACAAGAGCAATCTGCAGGAGATACAAAAAAGACGCACGCTTTCCGTGGATCCACAACAGACATCCCGTCGCGTTCCATTCCTCGAAGGTTTGGCCATACGTGAACCACTCTGCTGTCCCACTCTGTTGAGCTGCATGAGCAATATTGTGATTCTTGGATGGGTCTGGAGGTGAGAGCCAACTTCGGATATCCTTCTGCAACTGGTCACCTGTTGGGTGTTCTCAGCCTCAAATAGTACTGTCACCCGGTACATGTGAAGGCTAACGTTTCATCTTATTTATCTCGCTTGTGATATTTTGCATCGAAACTGACGGCTGCTGTCAATCCAGCAGTCATCGATAGTAGGTTGAACATACCAAGGGACTGCCGAATATCGTCCATTGACGTCCTACTATCTACTCGAGGAACAGCCAATCAGATATCAAGAATAAGCGAATGAATGAGCTCATACCTTTCATGAAGGGCCTCATGTGACTGACAAGCCCATGAATGACTTGAAGCGTCTCAGTTCCGGTCATACGAGCCTCGTCCAAGGTGAGGCGGTCGAGTCGATGTAGCACGCCCTCGACCTCGCTCTCTCCCAGAAATTTCTTAGCGAACTTCTCTAAATTGATATCATGAACAGAGCACATAGATATGATATAATATTACTCACTAAGACGCCCCTGCTTTATTTGCTTCGTTGCCAGAGAAAGTACGGACAAAACCTCCGCCAAGATCTTTGTGATTATGCCAGACATTGAAGGGGAGAAAGGGATCTCGGTATAAATCTGTAATCGATCGAGGAAATTCCCGGCGCATTCAAACAGATCGACCAGAGCGTCGTAACTTGTGCTGATCCCGATAGACGCCTGGAATTCTGAGTAATTACAAGGAGATATTCGAAGAAAGTAGGCATTAGACGCACGGTGAGGAGGACGTCGATGCCAACGAGGATTGCCTTTGCTGGTTGTAATGGTACCTGGAAATACAACGAGAAGGATGTGATCAGATAAGACAGATTGATTCTCTAAGCTCACCAGTGTGGCCGCCTCGCATAGGATACCGGCGACTGTGTGTAGTACTTGTACCACTGGCTTAAGACAGCTGATCAGTTTACGGTTTCCGTCGCGATACGCCTGGAACTGGTTTGCTTTCTCTTTGAAAAGGACGAGGATCGAGTCGATAGTGTCGCATGTTTGAAGTGTTTGAGCGAAGGGATGGGTGGCGAGGTCTGTGCCAGTTTGATTGACATAATCGGACAAGGCGGCATCGAAGATGAGGTGAAAACTTGAAGGGGAGATCGTAGTTGAAGACATGATAAGAGGCGATGATGGGTGATGTAGGGTGAGCGCGAGACAAGGACGTATTTGGCAGTCGGCAGTATCCCTCGTGTGTCTTTTATGAAATTGAGCCAATGTCAAAGAACTATCGCCGTATGTCCCGGGTTGAAAGCCTGGCACAAAATCAAGGGGACAATACCACGGTTCTCAACCCCGGACCTCGATATCTTCTGGCACGTCCAATGTGTCACTACGGGGCCATGGTTCAGTAGTAGTCGACTTGTCGAACCATCTTGCACGGACTTCCCGGCCCGGAGCTGAAAGTCAACTTTACACGCCACGGCCAATTTACGATGCCCCCACCAATACAGCACTCGGCAGCAAAGTTCATAAACTATCACGTCTTATCCCAGGCCTTCTGCAACACTCGGCTCAGAGTCTCAGACGCCTCGTGCCTCAGCAATGTACCTGCGCGCAGTCCATTTCACCACCTTGCTTGCTGACCCAGATACGACCAATATGCTGGGGTCCTGGGGAGAGTTCCAAAGGGTGCGAGCCATGTATGCGTGTGTCCACTCTGGTCACGCGCACAGACTCTCTAACTTAAGGTAGTACCACGCTGTGGCCCCGAAAAGGCAACACTCAGCCGACGCCCGCCTGCTTCCTGACTTGCTCACTTTGGATCCCCATTTAGTATTTTATTGCACTGATGTAAATTCAAACCTGCGAGATAAAAACGAGCTTTGTTGTCCTTGAGGCACAGGGTAGTATGCGTACTCATTTATTCCTCAGTGTGAACGGCTTCTCTCTTATGCCTAGACCAGAAGAGACCCGAGCCGAAAGGAGCGAACATCCGTCCGTCATTCCTGCGATCACCTTCTCGCGCCAACGCCCCCGACAATTGAGCTAGCATGCCATCATCGTCCATCATTCCCGCGATCCATTCCCTCCTTTCTTCTCGGAGTCTCTCCCCTTGAATTCGTGTGAGCACTGTCCTTTCGAATTGCGTGACGACGGCGTTCCTGCACTGGGGAATGACACCTACGTGATCCAAGCAGAACCCGTCAAGACTATCTAGACACGGACTGTCGGACGCACCGTAAATATCTAAACTAGCTTTCACCCGCGCAATAGCCTTCAAATCCACTCGACCGCCGTAATTTGCCCGTGGTTGAGCGTTCCTAGCATGCGAAAGACTATATTCTTATTACCTTACGTACTCGGGAAGAGAGAAAACAAGATAGGAGCAGAACGCGACGCACCAGAGACACGAATTACACGTAGGACAACCTTGCTCCTTTGCAGTCCTCTAGCTGGGCCGATTCTCTTCATTTAGAGAGTGCCGCTTGAGTCGAGTTATTCTTGTCCACAGCGCCCTTTGCGACGCGTATGATACAGAGGTCATTAAAGGGGGAAAGTACCTGCATGTTCCCCGGCCAACAACTGAAGGAAAGACAGAAATCAAAGAAAGGGTCAGTCTCACACCGTATATATTTCGCCTCTTCATGATCTCAGAGGGAAAAAGAGGTGGGATTGAGAAAAGGCCCACCTGCAAGCGACGTGCTGACTCCTACTCCTCCAGGGGCAACATCTCCGAAGGGCAACAATATGCTCTACTTCGGTGGCTTCAAAATCCCCTTGATCGATATTTCTTCTGGAGATAGCGGCGAAGTCGTGAAATGATGGCCATGACACAGCACCGAGTTAAGAAGGGACGCTCTGACAGGGGATGGATTCAACGAGGAGCCAGAAGTTGTGCCAGTGGTGATCAAGGTCGTTATACCTAGGTTCTAATAACCCACGGGGAGCAGGGCTAGAGGTGGAAGTAAGACAGTGGCTTGAATCAAATTGCGCAGTCTAGGGACTAAACAGTGAGCACGGAACACGTGGCCACCCGGATCCAGCCGAAGCAGGCCACACCAAGGCCACGCCACACGTCGAGACTCTTTCCTCATACGCACCTCGGTGTCTGAGGAAGTTATGAGGGTGTTGTGCTAATGTTTCTTCCAATCTCAGTTATGGGGACCACATCTTTGCCTTAGTTACACGCTCCGTATTGCATCGTACTGGGGCTCGGGACCGCCCTGGGATATATGCTTCTTGGCTCCTCTTACTCCACCGTACACTGACACCAACGCGCACAGTTTGGTCAATTGTAATGATTGAACTACTTCCTGTCCCTCTTACTCCAACTTCGAGTCTACTGTCATCCTCAGCTTAGATACCTTGTCCTTCCTTATATATGGCCACGTAACCACGCTCTATCTATTCACCTCCTTTCCCACTAACTCAAAATACGTCCGAATCAACTGGCCGATGGAACGTACCGTGTATGCATGTCTCTGTGCCGGCAAAGTGGGCAAAGCTCTCTGCACCGAGCCATAGGAATTGCTAGATGAGAGAGTATCTGGGGAGCGAATCGGGATTGAAGAGTGTAGTCATTGCGGTCCAGGGCTGACGCGACTCTAACCACAGAAACGAGCGCCGTGTGTGATGTGTACTAATGAAGAGGGTCATCACGGGAGTAACAGCAACCAGAAGTAAACAATGTAGTCAGTAGCCAGCCCTTCACTGAACTCTTTTTGTGGTCGCAGTTTGAGAAAAGGAAGGGCACTGGGAAAGGCTCACCTGGAAGTGACGCGCCGACTTCACCTAGCCTGCATCTCCAAAGTGCTGTCGCACGCTCTTTTTCGGTACCCTGAAAGCGCCATTGGCCTATTGCTCGATATCTCCCCCGACCGACGTAAAATCGATGGAGCGATTGTCACAACGCTTTATCTGGATCAACGCAGATGGGCGGTTATGGGGAATGAATTCGACGACGGAGTGGCGGTTCTTTTAGGCGGGTGTTGTTCTGTCTGGAGAGATGACTAGAGAAGAGAGAAGGATGGTACCCCGAACAACACATTGAGGTGGATTGATGGAATATTAATGTTGGACGTTGAGCAAAATTGACACGCTGGCACGCTAGACCTGCGCACTTCGTCATGTCGTCGTGATATCCAGGATTCGGAATGTGCCGAAGTTGTCTTAATCGGCCTCATCCCGCATAGCATCCTTCTGTCCTCGTATTTTCTCCACGACTTTACTGACCTTGCTGCCAGTACTCATTGAAGGATGTGACCGATATGAACTACGAACTGCTGGTTGGTGGTCGATGGTGCTATCCTTAATAATAAGTTAATATGAAAGCGGAGCAGACAGCCATCCACCAAAAGCTTTCTTGAGCAGGTTTCGCGTTTTGTGTCCGATCAATCTATCGGACTATCTTCGGGTAGACATGCCTCTTCACCTTGCTCCGATAGAATAGGAATAGGACGATTCATATTCGGGGAAAGTTTACGCCGTCAGTGCACAAGTTTGAACACGGATCGTTGTCCGACTGCCAAAATCAACTTTTTTTTAGGAAACTGGGTTTCAAATCCCAACAGAGGCCTGCAAGACTCACCTCTGTTCAACCGAAAGTCATGTCACCACTGTATGTCACTGTAGATGCTCCTCTCTGGTTTCCGCCAAAGTTGAAGTCATAGAGCCGTTTGCCACAGCCGCCCTTCCAACTCTACAATGACTCGATTTTTTTTTTTTTTTTTTTTTTTTTTTTTTTT
>QFEY01000472.1:0-11071 GCA_003316435.1 Russula virescens | reverse complement strand
TTTTTTTTTTTTTTTTTTTGAGTTGATTTCTGTGTGCCTTGGGGTACAGAACCCCATATAGCACTTCTGTGAATAGTACATAGCCCGTGTCCTTTGTACCCATCTACTCTTTACAATGCCGCAATTCTCCCCACAGCTTTCCAGGCCATTTTAGTGTAACGTGAACATCGATATAGCGACGAGCGTGAGATATGGCGCGCTTGGTGTCCGTCTTGGCATAGGCGGGAACGCCCTGAAAGCATGGTGCTTTCTATGATAGCGTTCGCGTGGGACATCCTCGTATCGTCGTATAAGTGTCAGTCGAAGCCGCTGCAGCAGTACGAGCGCACGAGCTTCGGTGTTACAGGTGGGGGTTTGTGTTTGTTAGTCTTGTCTCGCTTTTTCTGAAGCGGTGTGTTGCGTTAATGTAATTTGCTAGCGGGGATGCTAGTTCTGGGTCACCCAGTAGGGTTTCCACAGTAAGCGCCTTTTTGCGTTTCCTGGCTTGCTGTGCTAGTGCCCATCGTTCGTGAGCGTATCCTGAACATGAGAGAAGGAAATGGCTGATGCTTTCCTCATCAGCGCCGCATGATGGGCATCTTGCGCTATCCACGCGTTTGATGCGCTTTAAGAACTGGTTTAGTGGGGCATGTGCTAGCCTCAGTTGTGCTATCAGGCTTGCTTCGTGTCTGGGAATATTCTTCGTGCTTATTGCTTTGAGGAATTTTCCGGACGGTGATGTGTTGTCGAATGCAGCGACTCACTTTCCTCTGTCTGAGGCGTGCCAAGTGTCAGACCATTGGCGTTTAAGTTTGTCGTTGGTGTCCTTTTTAACAGCCGATGGGTTTATCAGTAGCGTCTTTCTAAGGTATCGGGGAAGGACGTCCTTATCCGAGGTGCGGCCCTTTGCTGCTTCTTTTGCTTCCTGGTCTGCTAGTTCGTTTCCTTCTATTCCTTCGTGCCCGGCCGTCCATCTTAGCATTAATGCGTAACTAGTTCTTTTTCTTTTGTTGCGAATTTGTTTGGCGATCCGGAGGGCTTCGCAGGCGAGATGGTGCCCTGGACTGCGGAGTTGCGATTGGAAGGCTTTGAGCGCGGCCTGGTTGTCCACGCCTATCGCACAGGTGGTGCCGCTTCGCTTCTCCGTGCTGATGAGGTGCATTCCTAGTAGTATGCCTACTAATTCTGCCTCGTGTACCGTGTGCTTATCTTCGGTTCCCAGGTGGTAGTGAAGTGTGCGTACCGGGCGTCCTTCTCTGAATAGCACTGCTGCCGCTCCCACTTTCCCTTCTGCCGCTGATCCGTCCGTATAGACTTTGATTTTCTCCCTAGCGTTGTTTGCTTCTTCCACCGAGCTCTCCCTGTCTTCCGGTATGCTTATGCGGAAGGGGAGTTTGGCAACTTTGGATGGGTTTATCACTGTACTCGGGATCTTTTCTATTTTGTCCATGTCAACTTGGAGGTGTCTGGACAAATGGTGTAGCGGGGAGCGATGTCTTTTGACCGAACGGATAGCTTTAGATCTCACCGGTTTGTTTAGGGGGTGCTCCGCCAGTAGCGTGGCCAGTCTGGTGATGGCATTGCCGCAGCATTTGTCTATGCGTAGTGCAGCCGGGAGTAGATGGGCACATGCGTCCAGAGCGTCCGTCGGGGAGGTGCGAAGTCCCCCGGTGATTGCCAAGGTACCAGCACGTTGTATTGTAGCGTAGTGCCTTGCGAACTTGGCAGCCGCTATGGTTTTCTGATCCGCGCTGTCGCTTTTGGGTGTGGTGCCCCAGATGTCAACAGCGTATAGGATTCTTGGGATTGCAACGCTGATGTACAGTTTTCTCGCATGTTTAGGGGTGATGCCCCAGGATTGTCGTGCGAGTCGCCTGATTTGGGCGGACCATTTGGTTCCCTTTTCGGCGGCGTGGGCCTGCTGCGCATCCCAGTTGAGGTGCTGGTCGAAGATAACTCCGAGATATTTTGCACTCTTTTCTGGTTTGACTTCTTTTTGCTGCAGTCTTAAGGGTGATCTCTCCTGACTGCTGCATCTGTGTGCAAAGTCGATCAGCGCTAGCTTTGAGTATTCTAATGGTGAGTTGTGTGTGGTGGACCATTCCGACACGCCACCTTCTCTTTCCATCATATCTGCTAGTATGGTGTGCGCCTCCTTGAAGGTATCCCCGAGTGCCAGCATGAGCGCGTCATCGACGTAGGCAATTGCTGCCTCGTCTCTGCTGCTTGGGATGTCCAGGAGGTCGGCGTTGTAGAACTGGTAGAGTACCATGGAGAGCGGGTCCCCTTGGCCGATTCCGTTGTTGATCTGGATGGCGTCTGAGGTGTAGCCGTCAAATTTGAGCGTTGTTGTTCTGTTACGCAACATGCTATTGACGAAGTTGACGTATTTGGATGGGATTCCTCACTTTCTCAAGTTATGCACCAGGACTGCAGGAACTGCGTTGGGGAACGTGCCCTCGATGTCAAGGAAGAGGGCTGCTGCCACTTTTCCCGAGCGCCAGGCTGCTTTGACCTTGTATGCCAATAGGTGCATGGCGTCTGAGGTTGTGCGTCCCGGCCTGCCTCCGAAGTGGTTTGCCGGGAGCAGCTGGTGCTTTTCGGCGAGGTGCGTAATCTGGTTGGCTATAATGGCCATTAGAATTTTCCACATGGTGTTAAGGAGTGCTATTGGTCTGTAAGCCTTGGGGGCGCTGTAGCTGGGCTTTCCCGGCTTGCGTAGCACTACCGTGGTGAACGTTTTCCATGGCTTATATTGGAAATTTCTTTCGAGGATGGCCTCATAGATGTGGTGAAGTCTGTCGACGAGTAGATCAGCACACTTGGACAGGACGATATTTGGAATACCATCTGGTCCTGGCGCCTTGTAGGGTTTTGTTCTCCTTATTTGGTCAAGGATTTGTTCCCTGGTAATTTTTCCAGCGCCTTCGCATGCTTTGGGGTAATCCTCTTCGTCTGTGTTGGCTTCATGGGGTGGTTTCAATGGGAAGAAACCTTTAGCCAGAATCCGGCATTTCTCGTCATTTGTGTGCGCCGAGAGTTCCTCCTCCCCGACTTTAAATTTAAGTGTGGGGATCCTTGCCTTGCCTCCGTCAGAGGCAGGCACGGACACGAGCTTATGCGCTGACCAGATGTCCGGGTCGTCTGCATTTTCTAACCAATTGCGCCAGTGCTGTTGTTTGGTACATTTAAGTGTGTTCTCGTACCTCCTAACTGCCGCTTTATGTTCAGCGTGAGCACTGTGCTCCGGGTGGTACTTTTGCCTGTAGGCTAAGCGGCCTAGTTTGTTGGCTTGCTTTCGCAGCTGCGTCAGCTCTTTGGTCCACCAACGTTTAGAGCCTGGTATGGGTGCCGCGAACGGGACTTTGCTGCGGATTGCATCTTGCAGTGCCCCAGTTATGCTTTCGCATTCCCTGTCCAGTTGCCGCTGACAGATGATCCGTTCCGGTACTGGTAGTCTGGCGAGGGACACACCGAGTGTTTCACGAAACTCCTCCCAGTTTACCGCTCTGAAGTTTGGTCTCGGTTCAGCGGGTGTGTTTTTCACCTCAAGGTCTAGCTCCGTGCAAATTGGCAGATGGTCGGTTTTGATACCACGATGTTCTGGGACAGTGTCGCATGAGACTAGTAGGTTTTCGGTGTGGGCCGATAGGAAAACTTGGTCTAGTCTGCTCCAGCATTTTGTCACGTTGTGCTGGTGCGTCGGGATGCCTCGTGGTAATACTAGCTCTAGATTTGCGTCCGCTACAGCGTCAACGAGCTTTTCAGCTGCGGCAAGTGCTTCTCTAGTGAAGAGTCTAGTGTCGTTTGGGTCGTCCCAGTAAGGGTGGTGTCTATTGAAGTCCCCGAGCCATACGACGTGTGCTGTTCCTGTATCGGTTACTTCCAGGTGTTGACGGTGCTGTCTGGTGAAAGCTGAGAGCAGGTCAATTGTGTCGTTATTGTTACAGTCGTTGTAGATGTTGAAGATCGTGATTTTTCCCCATTCTCCGGAGAGCTGTATGACTGTGACGTCTCCGGAGGGAAAGTCTAGTTGCTTCCAGTTGTCTGAGCAGATGTCTGCACGGATGAGGGTAACTGCTCTGGACTTAGCTGGTTGCATCCCATGCGTAGTTGGGTAGATTGGGGTCCAGTTTCTTGATGCGATGGTGAGATGGTTGAAGTTAATTGCGGGTTCTTGTATGGCTACTATGTCTATGCTTGCGTTTGGCAGGTGGTCGTTGCTGATTAGGTCATGTTGAGAAGTGGGCGATTTGTTTAGGTTCTGTTGCCAGATTCTTAGTTTGTCCGCCATTAGTTGTGTTCTTCGGCTTGTGGGGCTGGTGGATCATTCTCGTCATCATTCTCCCATCCAGTGCAGTTGTCGTTCAGCAAATGGTCATGGTTATCCAGTGTGGAGCCCAGGTCGCCCTCGCCTCTACGCCTGTTGATGGGTATGAGGTTCGGGTTCTGGTTCTCCTTTATGGCATTCCATTCTCGACGAGCCTGCCAGGTCGCGGCCGGCTGCCTGGCCTTGGTCGATGGGAGGCTGTTGACTGCATATCTGCCAGGAAACCTCTCGTCAAGTGGGATCCTGATTGGTCGGGCAGCTAGCGTCCAGTCCTGCTCCGTCAGGAAGTAGGGCATGTTGTTTTCCGGGTTGCTGTTGTCTAGGGCATAGCATCTCTCGATGAAGTGTGGGCACTTTCTATCCCAGCTGGCGTGTGTGTTGTCTTTGCAGGTAACACAGTAGCGCTTCTCTTTGTTGGTGCATGTGCTGGTTCAGTGTTGTTTGCCACAGGTACCACAGGTGTCGTTAGCAGCTGTGCAGTTCTTGGCATAGTGACCCCACTGTCAGCATTTCATGCATTGGGCTGGCTCTTGCTTCTGCTTCATAGGTCGTACCCTTGCATTGCAGATGTTGAGACCGTCCCTTATCAGGCGATTTGCAATCTCTGCGGAGGCGATCGTTAGGATGGCATAAGCTCTCACTTGGCCTGGCCTTCTTCTCTCCTCCGGTTTGATCCATTTCACTTTGATTATGGCGTATTTGATGAGGCTATTGGCCTCCTCAACTTCACGTAAGTGTGTTTCGTTTTTCGGGTCAAAGATGATCGGGATGTTGGGGACAACCAGGTTGTAGTTTCTGTCTTTGATATGTGAACCCTCGGAGAAGGCTTCTGTGAAAATTGGTTCTATGTCGGCCTGTTTGATCCAGGTGACTGCCTCCTTGTTGTTGAGGGTTAGGACCAGTGCGTTTCTCCGAGTTTTGAAGACAGTTTCCACGCTGATGTCTTTAGGTTTGCCTGAGTCATCTATTGACGCGATTGCCTTGTTTGCCTTGTTGACTAGCTCGAGGAAGGTTTTACTAAGGGTGTCGTTTCCTTCGGTGTCGAAGATTTTGACTAGAATTTGCCTAGACCTCCGCTCCACATCTCCCAGAACTCTTGGGTCGGTGGTGGCTTTGTTTGCCTGCGTTGGTTTGGTGAGGATGGCATCACGGTATCTCGTGGCATCGGATACGGTATGGTCTGTCGCGCTGGTTATTTTGTCGACTTTGTCTGACAGGTCTTTTGTCAGGGAAATTGCTTCTTTTGTTTCCGACGTTATTTGGCCGGTGTTTGTGAGCACTGAGTTCGAGACATCTTTGATGCTTTGCAGCTGTTTTTGGATGGCATCGTATAACTCGTTTAGGTCTGCCCTAATTCCGACACGTAAGGCGTTCTCTTTAATTTGCCTTTCTAACTCAGCTTTTCTAGTGTTCTCTTTTGACTCCGCATCCTCAATATATTTGAGGATGCTGTCTAGCTGCTCTTTGGTTTGCCCAGCTAGATTTTGTCTTTTGATTACTGAGGAGATGGCATTGGCAACGGTTCTGAGTGGTGAACTATCGGGGTCTTTCTCCACGCTTTGCGTTGCATCTTTTGGTTGACTTTGGGGTCCAGTGGCTTTGTCAACCGCTGCCGCAGCTGTGACTGAGCACATCTGCGGGTGCCTGCTTGTCAGTGGGCGTTGTGTCGTGGCTGGTGACGTGGCCCCCTTGGATGGGGGTCTCGACATGCTGTTGGATGTGCTCTGGTAGATAGTTTGTTTCGTGTATGTAGAGTGTGTTTACAGGGAGTTATGTTTTAAAGACTACTGCTAATCTAGTTTCCACTTTCGTTGGCAAAGGTTTTGCCGCGGAGGTGGTGGTTGCCAGAAAAGGAAGTCCCGACAACCCTTCCTAAATTACCATCATTCCAGTGGTTTCGATCCCACAACACCATCACCCCCAGCACTGTAATATGAGACGACAATGTACAAGTCCACCCCATTCCACATCATCGCCATCACCAATCACACGATTTCCCACCGTCTTTTGGCATGCAATGCACCACCTAGCCTAAGTTGTGGGTCTCACTGCTTGTGCTCGTTCCTGTGTCCTCCCCCCTGCCTCACCAACTCGCCCATCGACCTCGCTGCCTGAAACACTTAAAATTCTCACCCTCACGCTCTTCGATGGTAGATGCTGCTCTATTAGTGCCATCAGTGCCCTGCCCAAAATAGATTCGACATCCATCAAGTAATGTTGTCGACCCAGCAAACGCGGCAGAGGCAGAGCTGAGCTCTCACAAAGATGCTATTGAGGCAAGACGGATGGTTGAAGCTGCTGAGGCTGCTGGAGATCATGGTATGACAAGATCAGCACCAGAAGCATCTGGACGAGATAACCAATTATCAGTGCTAACCCTGTTGACAACAGTAACTTCATTGCCAGATCCACCCGCAACTGCCAAGTGCACGAACAAATTTGACATGTTTTCGCCTTTGGGCCGCAACCTGAGTCTGAGCTGAACTGAGCTGGGCCTGGGCCTTTGACCCAGGATGTTTAAGAAAGCTGTAGCCCCACTAAGCCGAGCCCGAACCGCTAATTTACGTCTTAAGTAACTATTCTTATCATGCATACTACTTGGAATACTGTTGTTTACCCACATGTTGGACAGCTCCCTGGATCCAGTCAGTCACGGCTGGTCACCTCAATTCTGGGTTTGTTGCTCCAAAAAACTTGGGATTGAAAGCTATGAATAGCTACCTTCACCCCACATTTAAATTATTTTATTAGCTCTTTGTGTTGAGCATAGGCATCATGTCCGGGATCGTGTCCGGGCTGTCCGGTATGTGGGTAAACAACAGTACTCTATTGCTGTGCTTTTTTAGTTGGCATCTGAACACGATGTTTTGTTGTGAAACGAACAGAAGAACCACTCAGTAGTATAAGGAGAAAAAATACGCGCTGGCATCAGCGTGGCGATTGTCTTGGGGATGCATGGCCCACGTCATTGTACGCCGTGCTACACAGCCTACAAGAGGAGAATAATGATTTTACTCTTCCGTTATTGGCAATGATCTCAACTTGAAGACAACCAAACGGAGACCGTAACCGGAAGTCTCACGAGAAGTACTGTACTAATGGGTCTGTTGGCGGATTTCGATCTGCGAGAAGTCGAGACAGTGGGGCGCGAAAGCGACTACACTGCTCGCCGAGATCCTCGTAATTTTTTCCACCCTTGGCGGGGTTCGTCCCCGCGCGTGTTTGTGTTCCGGTCATGTGACATTTTGTTCGTTTTCGTTTCTTATTGTTACTCATATGTTCAGTCCTACTGCCACAACGCTCCACCATACGGTACAAGTCTCAAGTCCATCTCTGCCTTGTTAAATGGCAGCTCGATATCTCGTTTGGCATGCGTGACCGCACACTTTCATTGTGCTTATTGTCAACATATGGCCATTGTTCAATCTCCTCTATGATCCGGTGTTGTACCACTTGTCTCACTTTACTGTTATCGCTGATGCAATAGCGTACTTGTAAACCTATAAAAGAAGCTCGATACGACTCTCAAATGTATCATCATCTTGTGTTCTCGAATCCTCTTGCATGCCATCTCCTCCCAAGCACCCGGAAGTTCTTTGTTGTCTTCGCTCGTCTCAAAAGTTCTCGCGTTCTTCGTTGAGCAAAGCTCTCGTGTGGTGACTCACAGTTCATAACCTTCACAGTCTGTTTCCGGGTGCCAACAAATGGAGTGTACTTCAACTCATTCGGAAACTTGAAGTGTGTCGCATGAGAGTTAATGGCCTAATGCTACCATACATACTATGCACTATGCACCCGGCATCTGGTATGGTGAATGTATCGAAGTTTTCGTATTGTCAATCAAGTGGGCGCCATTGTCTTCGGTCATAAAACATAGTCCATCCTAGCGTCAGAGATAGTCTTCTCTATTGTTGTCATCGCAGCCGAACTGGATCCTCAATGTGGCCATGTAGCCTCTGGTTATGATGATGGAATTGATAATATATGATACCACGGACCTGGGGTTGAGAATTCATGGCGAATGCTATCGGGCCACGACTCGGACCGCAGTTGACTGGGACAGCCTTTGCAATGCCGATTAGCCAACCTATGTGTTCCACCGCGTCCCTCAGGCTGTAATCGCAAACATCTTGTAGCACCTTATGGATGTCAATTGATCAGCTTCTGCGAGCTCCATCGCAGTTTCGAGACATTAGCACACACTGTCATATACTCTACACCCTCAGCTGATCGACAATATCATATGATCACTTACACCTAACCAGGTTCTGCAGCTTACATCCAGGTTTTACCATGGAAGGGACAACAATCAGAGATGACCAAATACGGTGTATCCAAAATTTTTGATCGCAGGAACGGGATGGCTCCGGGCCGAAGTAAATCCGAGTCCGGGTAGTGTGTCTATATGAGCGGGTCGCATGTAGCCAGTTCGGACGCAAACTACATATATTGGCGAGAGGTGTCATCTCCGGTGCCTCGTATTTCCCGAGTATCTTGATTTTCTAGACTGTCACCCCTAGACTTTGCGGTAGTTTTAGTAGTACTGAAACTACCGCAAGTCTCAGCATAGCCAAGATGAAAAACAAAGAGGCGGGCATAGCTAACCGTGACAGATCATTGATCAATTTCCTGTGATACCCCAAGAAGGGCAAGACTTGAAAATGTGCCGTACTGCATGTACTTCGATTCAAACTTAATCCCTAAGGTTTCTACGGCTGAGTCATAAGGTGGTACCCCACGAGCTTTTGGAAGGGCTTACCAAGACGAGGGTTAACACTGCCGTATCATCGGCTGCTCCAGTGTTTTGAGGGTTCGTGGATAATAACATCACGAAACAGACAATCCACCCCAAGCTTTGACCCAATAGTTTGATTGATTACAAGGAGACACGAAGTTGGGTGCCACGTTCATCATACCAATATGCTGCCAGTGTTGTGAAATGGTGGCCGGGATTCGAGAGGAGAGGCACTGTGACGGGCCGTGCCGGGAAAGTGAAGTTGAATGTGCCGATGCAAGTTGTCAATCTGGATCGGCGTTATCAGTAAGACCAATCGAAGGAGCATGCTCCAATTCCAGGGTCTACTACTATTATGTTACTTCTGTGCAAACCTCCAACGCTCTCACACTCTTTGGGACAACTTGTAAGGCGCCACAGGGCAATCAAACCATCAAAGCCAAACTGTGTTAACTGCGATAAGCAGGTCTAGACGGTCAAGACTCGGAGACCGGAGGTATATCTACAAAAGGGACTCAGGTCAGTATCACTGTTGATTGTCGGTTGGTGAATACTTTCTAAAAACGCATTCATGTTCATTACGAGCCATCCGCGCCTGCTGCGGGTTATCCCGTGCAGCGCCACAAGGAACCACGTGTCCATTGTCGATTCCGCTTTCGTCACTGGCAAATGAATTTTTGTCTGGGAACTACAGTAGAGTACTCTGAGCATAGCCAGTCTTGCCCCTGGCCATGCCGACATACCACACAGCTTTTCTTAAGACACAGGTCACCAGCATCTGGAATCAGGAGCTGCGAGTCTGCTACAGCCTGCTAGTGAGTGGGGACATACGTGACCACAGTGATCACCAGTAGTACTGATCTCCTCTGCATCCTCAGATTCACTTTATGGTGCGGTGCGGTTATACTTCACTGCCTCTCTGTGAACACAAACACAAAGGTCGAGTCGTAACACCCTTGAACTTTATTTTCCGGCTTCTGTAGTGCTTTCAAATTTCGAGATGCCAGCATGCAGCAACTTATCTTTCCGACCCCGGGCCTGTTTCAGCTGATCGATCTTACGACAAGTTAGACCTGGCCAAGATTTGCCGTCATATATGAAATATGACTGGCAGATGCCCTTATTGTCTTCTCGGAGCATCCGGAAAACTCTCGGAGCTTGAAGGATAATCACCGCATACTCCGGCCTTTCATTTCCGGTTCTGTAGATTTTCCTTGTAGGTTCATTGCTTTGGTTCTAAGACCAGTAAGCCCTGCCTTGGGCACTTACTCCGCAAGTTGCATGAGAGAGTAAACTCCAGGGAGAATGCACCATGTATTTAAGCCAGGCCTTACTGGTCATCAAAACCCATCTCTTGCTTCCTACCTCCCAACAGCACTTGCCGATTTCTGTCTACTTCAGCCATTCAATATACAACCTTTGAACACATGACGGAGGTCATATACAATATACCTCACATAGGACATCATGTCCTCATCTCTGTGAGGGCTTTCTTTCTATGCTTATTCTTTATCACTGACAACATCAGCAACCCGTCCATATGCTTTTTTGTACTTATTTGCCTTTTTAAAGAAAACAAGCACAAATTCAGAAAGTAGTGAGCTCCTTGTCACAAGGAAAATCACTACTTGTTTTAGCAAAATCTACCTATTTACCATGCTTTTCTGCAGTGTAGTGATACTTTCTAATGTTTACAGTACTGCCAATATAACAGTATAATGAGCAGGTACTACAGTGAATACTTGTCTGAACTAGATGTTCCATTTCATAGTCCCCTTTGTACTTTTTGGAGTGAATTTGCTTGCAAAAGTAGATGTACTTTTAAGAGCAGCTCAGAATTGGGTCTGACAAGTAAATGATATTCCTTTTTGGGCTTTTTTATAAAAAAGGCAAAAAAGTACAAAAAAGCACAAAAAAGCATTTGGACCTGTTGCTGATGAATCTGTTTCCTTCCAAGACTCCGCTGTCTGCTTCGAGGCTTAGCGTTTCACTTCTAGTCATAACACTTTCTCTACTCCTACCCTTCA
>QFEY01000468.1:0-33560 GCA_003316435.1 Russula virescens | reverse complement strand
CCAACGGACCATGTACTGAGCGCGCTTGGCACCGGACCTAGGGGCACACTAAGCGCCTACACTATCATGCCCAATAAGATGCACCTAGGCTACGCTGCTACTGTGCCATTCTCGTACAACCACAAGTTAAGCTCGCACCAAAAAAAAACCACAAGTTAAGCATCCTCGCCAACGGGTTTCTCTCGGTTATCGGTAATTGGCGCCCGTAGCCACAAACCCTATCTGTGCATCCGCGGGGTGTGTGTGTATATGTGGGGGGGGGACCAAATGGGTTAAACATGCACGTTGCATCATGTTCTCACCCCTGATGATATGGCTTGCACCGCTCAAGCACCAGTTCATTTAAGTTGTTCCCAAATACTGAACCAATCCACATGTGTTTATGGGCGTTCCGCGGTGCCAAAAGTATGCTGTTGTTTAGCAACCTGGCTGTGATATAGGATTGAGCTATACTATAAGGCTATAACCTTGAAGCCAGGGATGTGAGGAATGTGCCATCGATGATGCGTTGATGCATACAGGACCTACCAATTTTGATTAGAGAAATCCAGGTGAAAACGCAATTGTCAAACAAGGGCAGTTGCAACCAAGTTCCCATATCCATGTCCCCTTCAAACTGCTTGGCTCAGCCAAGAATGGCCGAAGCTGTGAGCGCAGAGCGGATAGTGTTGTTGGTATGTCACCCCCTCGACCATCGACTCGTTGAGCACCGTATGGTCGGTCTCTACATGGCACTTCCTTTGTTTTCATCTGTGGGATATACTATATTAAATGTGCGTTGGGGAGGAAATAACATACAAAAATTGCGCACATGCCACAAGCGTTGCACGTTTATCTGAAACGTTTGAGTTACGCGCTGATATGATTCGGCGCGCCACGATACCTCGAAGCCATGATAAGGACTTAGCTAGCACGGATGGGGAAACAGAGAAGGGACAACGGGGCATTTGGGTTTGGGCGTGTATGACTGGATGCCTCGAGTCGCGATCGACGACCGTAGCGATATGGCCACGTGTGGTAGTAAGAGGTGTGCCTTGATGGTCGCACCCAGAGACAAAGCTCCCATTGGCACTGTTTATAGGGCCCGAGATACGACTAAGCGTCAAATATTGATACACAACAAATCGAAATGGAATGAAAAGTCAAAGAAAAAGTCCCTGTAAATCACGTGATAATATAGCGCGCCCCGAGCCGGAGCGTCCGCCGTCCGCAGCTCTCATCCTTCTCACCAACGTAGTCGGCAGGCGTTTGCCATCTTACCACCATGTTCAGTTTCACTGATGTGAACACCATCCCCTCTAAACGGGGTACACCCACAGATTTATCTCCCCCAGTAACTCCTAGTAAACGTGACCGACCTACTAGGAAGGGCGGGGCTGCATCCACCGGTCCTCTTTCTAAGGACACTGAACTTTCGGTCTTCGACATCCTTAACATCTTCCGTCGCCGCTGGTTCCTCTCGAGGTCCCATCTCTTGACTCAGGTCATCTCAGCTCAAAAGGCTGAGGATGGAAACATTTCCTGTGTGGAATTTCCCCCTCCATTCCATTCTCACCTGGTCAAGTGTGCTATCGCACTTGTACCCCACCCTGTTCCCAAGGTGAAAAAGGTGATGTTTGCGTATATCTTGGAGCTTCTCAACGAGGAAGGCCACAAGGCCTTCTTCGATCTCAAGAAGGGCGGCTGCAAGGCCAATAATGCCCGGAAGGAGAAGAGGCGTCTTGCACGGAAACGGAGCCGTGCTGCTAAGCGTGAGAGGGATCGCGAAGCTGCCAAGGCAGCCAAGCTCCCCCCACGTGAGCAGCAATGGGTGTCATGCGGACGTAAGTTCGCTTCCCGCAAAACCGCCCGCAAGCACAAGTGCCCCAATTCCAAAGTGATTCGCGTTCCGAGGGAAGCAGCTGAAGGCCAGGATTCACAACCCACAGCCCCAGCAAGGTCGGATAAGCCCCCTGCCCCACTCACCTCCCCCGCCCCCACTGCCCCTTCAAACAACGACATCATACCGATGGTAACCGAGGACTCATCGGCTCGTGACAGGCTTGAAGCGTACCTCACCACTGAGGTTATTACCGGTAGCGCTCGGTCCTATGAGCAAATGCGCACCTTTCTGCGTCTGTCAGATGATGTGGAGCGTATGTCCATACATCGTTGATACAGCCCTGTCCTGTACATACAACGGCTAGTTAAGATAATGTTTATCGGGCCCCCATCCCCGGGCAGGGAGGGGAATCAGGCTGACATTGCCCCCGCTTCGCCCGAGCCCGTGCCACTCATCTTGCCCCGGTCGCCCGCGACCTATCTCTCTCTACCCTCTTTGGCACAAAGGAAGGCGGCGCCGCCCTGCTCGCCTTCCTAGAGGACTCAAAGGCCCGTTTCAAACCCAGAGACCGGCCCTTCGACCCAGGATAGCTCCCCTCCCTGGTTCGCGGCCCCTCCTGCTCTCCCTTAACTCCGACCACAATGTTCTCTCCCCGTACAAACGCGCCCCGCGCAAACTACCTTACCCACTAGAACCTGCTCTAGACACCAACCCACTTGATTCCCCTAAATTACCGATGTATAGATAGATACACCGTTAGACCGCAGCTTGTCGCTAGACCCAGCGGTATATACATTGGATTTTAAAAAAAAAACCAACGTAGTCGGCCAAATATATTGCGGTTCACGTTTTACTAATCTCTGGATTCTCTTCTCCAATACTTAGCTGACTTGTAATCTCTTTCTGCATGCATTCAATTATCATGCATTTCTTGATAGTTTGTACGAGCCAACGACGTGGTCATACGCTTACCTGAGCTTCCTCATGTGGGGTAGTTGGCCGAATATATTCAAGTAACGTTCCACGTTTTACCCCGGCCCACCCTCGACGAGAATGTCCCGACCATTGCCAAAACATTGCAAAAGTCTTTAACGTTGTCCACCACCTTACATAGATGTCTTTAGGTGACTGCGCCTTCACTGGTGAGTCAGCACACGCCATTGACCAAACTCCCAGAGTCAGAACGAACCCCATCAGCCACCACGCAATTACGACCTACATGTATCGTCCCGCTTTCGGACAGTCCTCCTGGCATCTTTACAGCTGAGATGGGGCCGCTGGGGCGCAGGCCATGCTCTATTTCCTCTAAGGCAAAGCGACCCTGTCAAGTATCTCGCTTGATGGTCGATTACAACAAGCTTGACAACGAGGCCAACACATGTCACATGTGGAGTTCTGTAAGGGTACGGGCGTGCTGGCCTCGGAAAGCGCATTCGCATCACCCTCAACGCCCGACGAGTCCGAGGATCCGCGCACCCCTAAAACGTGCAGCCGACACACCACCAAGTTCCTCCACTCCTCCACAGGCTCCACTCCTTGCCAGCCGACGTCACGATTGCATCGCACCCTAAACCATTCCTTTTCTTACATTTTCTCTAGCTCCTTCTGGTCTTACTAGTATTTGTCTGCCTGTACACAGCCTTGGATCTGCATAATAATAGGGCGTCGCGTCGTCGAAGGACTCCCCAGTATTCCCCCCTTTCCGCTTACATGAACTCTCGATCTCAGTCTCAACTTGAACGCGTTCGCGTCCCCTTAGAGATCGCGGGCCCGCTCTTTTCTCTCACCCCACTGCTGATCCTTTCATCCTTCCTTCCTTTCGAATTCGCTTTTGTGCGATCCCCTTAGGATCCTCGCTATAGTCCAATCCATGTAAGTAATCAAATCCACGTAGAGGACTCGTAGGCGAGTTTTCGAGTCGGGAGGCAACGGCTTCATTAGAACAAATCAGGAGTACCTGTAATCTGGGTCACGATCGCTGATATACATATACATATATCATACATTCAGGGATGGTGGGTTGCCGGTCCGGGTTCAGGCCCGGATTATCGACCCGGTCCTCGGTCCTCGGCTGTTTTCAATATCGTCATTTCGTCATTAGATCTGACCGGATCTGACCTGTGATCCACAGATTATTTTCAGGAAACCGTAAGTCTGCAGGGACCGTGGGTGTACTCCACCAAGTTCAAAGTCCTGAATCTGACACTGGTCAGGGTAACAAATATCTTTGTAGTCTCGGTGTTTACAGTTCTGTTTGAGGGTCCCTTCCGGAGAGAAGGCCATACAAACAGGGGAGGGCATATCCACGCTGGTTGTTACCAACAGGGGACTGGCCTGTCCCCACATTATAGTAGACGCCGAATAGAGGAACGGTGGTGCTTGATCGGCATACACGGTAAAGGTATTCCCGATACCTGCCGTATTTGTTGGTCTATGCATGACATCCTGGCACTACTCACTTATACTCCGAGACAGCAGATACGATCTCTCAGTCTCAGTGGCCAGTTCTGATGATTAGTGGCGGTGAATCGCGACTGACTCGCCCATCAACGCCACAGCACTGCTACAGCGACATTCAACCATGTTTAGAAAAGTTACACCTGATCTGTCCTCCCGATGCCTGATATATGGGCGGCAATTGACGGTAGAAACCGTTGTCGATGGTAGGCTTCGGGCGCCGCCCTTCGCATGATGAACTGCATGGGGTGAGGAATTTTCACCATTACTTGAACATGGATGCTGTGCAGAGCCAGATGAGACAGTAATGGAGCGTGTGGGCGTCGGGGGACAGAGTGAGGATTCCGGGGTGAGGAACCGAGAGACGTGATCACAGTTTGCCAGTCTCTAATACCGAGATTAGACCAACGCAGAAAGAAAAAAACAGGGTAGAGAAAAGGTCTCACATTGTAGAAAAGAAGAGATGCTTTTTGATCTTGGGGATAGCTCGGAGGCGATTTGGGACATGTTTGGCTAAGAGCTAGGATGCTTTCTAGGCTTATCCGATGACAATTATGGTGCCTTACCCTCTGTAGTAGGTCAGCAGAAATGTTATAGCTCCTAAACCCACCTGCGTATGAGTAGGACACGACCCGTTTGATCAGGCATTCCACCCATCTTAGACCACCCCCTTAGGCATTCAAGAATACTTCAAGTGACAGCTATTGAAATATCGTGTCGGAATCTGTATCACGGTCGGGACTTGCCTTACGGATCAACATCTCATACAGTACAGCTCTGAGAGACCAGATATCCACTCCGAACCTATGAGGCATCTCAAGTAAGACTTCTGGAACGCAATACTCGGGTATGCCAACGCACGATGCAGGGGAGTGGCCTACTCATTCGAGCTGCCTAGCTAGGCCAAAGTCTGCTAGAAAGAGACAGCCATCATCAACAATAGTAATGTTCTCCGGTTTGAGATTTCGATAGATAATGCTATGCTTATGAATGGCTTCAATAGCAAGAAGCTAAGAGTAATGACACATGAGCTCTGCCACCTACTGTCATGTATCCTTGGGAGTAAAACTGCCGCGCGTAGAAATAAGGCCAAACAAGTCTTCACCGGAAGGTACTCCTGGATGGCCGCGGAGGAGGGGTATTTTCGGATAAGGAGAGCGTTTCAGGCCGGTGATAAGATACCCACAGTTATGATGTAGAAAATATGGTCATCATGAAATGAATCGTGGAACCATATGACGCGATGTTCGCCCTAAAAAATAAGCAGAATATTCCGCTCTGCGACACCGCGCTTGGCCCCCTTCCCGTCATACTTTGGCATAGACTCGAGGGAAAACAGGAGTTTAGTGCTCTTTTCTCGAACGAGGCGGACCGGCCCTGAGGCCTGAGGTTCTATAACTTAACAATCGAATCGAAGCAAAGTCGTGGAGTCGCATCGGTAGATCGAGGATCGTTATCTTGGGGAGAAAGGTTTTAACGGACGTGCGAACAACAGGCATAGGGCTGTAGCTGCGCACAGGATTTAAGAGTTGGTGTCTGGGGATCCAGTGGCGGGGTAGAAATACGCTAGGCGTTGGCCGTGTTGCGTGGAAGCGACCTTGGAAGCGACCTCCGCGATTTGTATGTAAAATGAAGTAAACATTGCCAGTCGGCGAGACGCCAGGGTGGCCCCGGGTATGCCCATGTGACACCTGAGGGTTTAAACCCATATCTCTGATCAAGAGTTGACGCTGACCAACTGACAAAGCGAGCGTGACCAGGGTTGACCGGGTTTGTCAGCAGAAACTCATGTGGTGGATATTGCCTTATTAGTCGATTTGTTGTCAAAACTTTCGATCACCGGTCGATGGCTCACTTTGCCTTGAGACTACTGTAGTAGCAAATGGACATTTCCCCTCGAAAGGTGTCTTCACTGCAAGTTGATAACCCGTTGAAACCAAGTTCAATTGCAGTTTAATTGAAAATTCCCGCACCCTTTGCGCAAAGGAGGCATTTCATGAACGCCGATGCCGGGTAGCACATTTATTAAATAAGTCACTCTTAAAAACGAACAAAACTGCATCGCCACCACGCTGTTTGACTGTTCATAGCATCTCTCAAAGAGCAACTACTTGAACTGAGCATGATCACGTGGACTCGGAAGTCGGCGGTCGAATACGCGACTCGCTGCCGAGTCGCCGGTCAAGGTGGTGTCCTTCCCTCTCAAATGAAGAGATGATGAACCCGGCTAGTTTCACGGGATAAGTGAAGTAAAGGACGTTCGGGACCGAAGTGGGTTGTCAAGTCAAACGTTTAGGGCCGGGTCTTTGCGTCTATAATGCGCTTCACCTGTTGAAGATGTGATCCGATGGATTCCGATCATGTATTCACGGCATATTGCTAGCCCTTCCAGGGCATCCATGGACAGAGGTTTCTCCGTATCTCCAGGCAATGATAAGAGTGATGTTGGCTATGAGGCCGATACGTAGGGCCCACGCGGCTGCATCATGCTATCAGACTGAAAGGTTGTCAGCGACTTCAACTTGACAACTGTCGACATGATATGAAGAATGACCGGGTCACCTGGACTACGTTCCACCCGGGCCCAGGGACACAGTGTCCTACTATTTTCCCGATCACCCTTGAAGGCTTGGCATATCTGCACTATTTGTGAGACAGGACGGCGCCCGGCCCTTGAGGAACGCCGCACTGCCGCAGGCTGTCGGAGTCGAGACACTCGTAGTCTCCGCGTGAACCCAACGGAATGGGCTCACTTGGCATAATAACAAATCAACCAACTGATATAAGCTCGAGAGCCCAAAGGAATACATGGCCCTGCAACATACCCTTCAACCACTGTCAATCATAGTAATGATACGCAAACCACAAATCCTTGACATCAGTCATTACAGAATCTACCCGAGAATTGGGCGCTTTTACCTCCGTGTCGCAGTCCTCTCTGCTGATACGAATCCTGATAGCCTCAAACCGTCGGAACGTCGAACAAGCTGCGGTGGGACAGGGGCTGGGCATCGAAGATGCCAACTCAGGTAGGGGGTGTCGCCGTAGTACCGCATTTCGCGATGAAGTGGATCGTTCTACGTCGACCCCGCAAACGGAGAAGTTCTTGGTTTTCTTCCTCCGTCAGTTGATCCCTATGCTCCGTTAGGAGATGGGCTCTTATTTTCTCTGGGCGGCTCCACGTGGTATCGCAAAAGGGACACTGGTGCTGCTGCTCGTGTTTGTCCCTCGTGTGCCGCTTTAGTTCTTGGGGCCGTCGATACTGTTTTCCACAATAATCACAGCAATACTGTTCCCATAAATCGTTGTGATCATCTTTGACGCTTTCCTGCTCCGGATCTTGCTGAACGTCTTTGGACACTAGAGTCTGGGAGGTCAGGTTCGTATGCGATTGGTAAAGCAGTAGTAAAGGAGTACCTAACATGCCCTCCCTCAGCTGCTCTGATGGTTCACGAAGGGGCACATGGTCATGCGATAGGTCTCTTGTGGCGTTGAAGTGACGCGGCTGGACATCGCTCCCCCAAGTAAATGATAGACTCGTGGCCTCCTGGTGTGACGGCTGGTGGTATTGATGTCAGGCAGAATAGGACATACTCCGCAATACGCGTACCTGGTACGATTCAAGTTCATTCGCATGTAGTTGACGGTTTAAAAATGCCCCAGGGGCACAAGCAATGTGCCGACCAAAGGAGCTAGAGGCGCTAGCAGGAGCCATCGAAGAGACCACTCCTGCCAGTGGAAATTGCTCTTGCGGTAATCCATACGACTCTGGTGTGAGCGATGAAGCTTTTGCGTCCGGGGAGCACTCGGTTTGAAGACTTCTCGCATCCGCGATACAATAATACTGCCCTGTCTGGTTGTTTTTGAGCGGTATACCTACGTGGAAACCTGGAAACTGATACTGATTGGTGGCCCCAAAGACTCACCTGACTGTATAATGGGGGTTGATTGGCCCATGACGAGTTCCGAACACTGATGTCCTCGGCTCCGGGCGTATGCTCCGAGTCCATTAGGTTTTTGATTCCGACAGGTACAGGAGGCTGACCGCGACCGGGGTTCAAATATCGACGTTCCATGAAGTAGGCAGTACTCGAGCTCAATGAGTGGTTACCGTGGGGACGTCCGGAAAGTTTGGGCGTCTGTGAAAAGGTAAGTTTTTTGACGGGCTATCAGGCTCCACTGCACATACCGACCGTATCGCAGAGGACGATTGTCTTTCGGATGATACCCAGACTAGAAGATAGAGAGGGGAAGACGGGAAAGAGAGAAAAAATAGGGTTCGTCTCGTCTCCTACCTTTGCATGATTCCCGTTTACCTGGTATTTATAGTCCTTGAGCTGCTGCGGCCTGTGAGAGGAGAGCAAGGACCAAATATGCCGGTCTTCCTCTGAGAGACCAATTCTATTGGTCGAGAGTAATCTGCCGGTGCCACGCGTTGCGGAAGCAACATATCCCACATACTGGCAGGCTAACCTAACCTCCGCACAACTGACCCCGTGGGGCCCACGTTCGAAGTCCTCAAACCCCATTTCGTTGACTCACTTATCGATCGTTGTACCACAGTGCATTCGGAGTCTCGTAGCATTAGAACAGACGGCGACCATCGTTCCGAGCTTGGTGTCTACGTGAGTCGGCCCTTCCTTTCACATGCCTCAAAGGTCGTTGCGGAACTATACGAAGTACTTCGTTGCGGGGGTAATCTTTCTAACAACCCATCCCCCTGACTAATAGTACAAGTACTCATCCGTGATTCTCGCTTCGCATGCCTTCTGGATGTACCGCCTTCAAGCTGCAAATTCTGTGGGCCGGGACCTACTAAACTAGGTGATATTTCATCGCATTAACATCCATACGGCTCGCACTCATAAGAAACTACAAACGACAGGACAGCGTAACATCTTGCTTCTGCACGTGGCTCAGGACCTTACCCGATGCGACAACGGCGGCAAGTCACCTGTCCTACTAATTTCAATTTATCCAGTGGGGTTCCTTTTACTAGTGTCCCACTAGGCTTCACAAGATATAATGTGAGTCCTTGAATTGGAAACGGAAGTGACTCGGAAACGCCGGCACCTTCTGATCGTGCTTTGCACAATGCGCGGCATCATAGAGTGCGTGGTAGTAACAGAACGCGATCACCTCTTAAAGTCCGCTCATCCCATCAGAAAAGATCGGTGTTTCTCGCATCTGCGCCCCTTCCATCCGTGGTTCTATAGCGTTCTATAAGAAGAAATTCCCTCTCAGATCTCCGAATCTACTGTGGTGACTTTGCACCGTGACAGAAAGTCTTATCCACCCATCGCACTCTGTGTCTCATGCCCACAAATCATGATCATCAGGCGATAATCTTAAATGTACGGAACACCCAAAAACATCTAACCTGCGATAAGGCTAACAAATGTGCTATCTGCGTAAAGCCCGAGGCTGTCAAGGATGTAGACCAACCAACGACATGTTCGCCTCTGATGTCTCCGTGCCAGTGGTTCCTTTTACAGCCGCTCCCACTAGTACGATCACGGCCCTAGAAGTGGTATCACAAAGCCATACTGATGCGGGCCGATTACCCACTACATTTTCAAGGTCGTCCAACAACAACGATCAACAACCTCAAATTATGGTACTAGGAGGTTACGGTCGGTGCACATTTTGGGTTCAGAGACCACGTGGGATCTCACCACGAGCCAACGTTAAGGCGTCTAAGGCAGAGGGTCGGAGCCATATAAATTTTTCTTCGCAATGTGTTGCTTCAAGACTGATGGTCAATTTCACGTTCATTTGCATCCACTGGCACTAAATCTACCGAAATCGGGAAATTTTCATGACTTAACCATGTGACCCGTGGATGTGGTGCCTCGCCGTTGCCTTGCGCTCTTGTGGAGTAGAAGCCTTTCTTATGGGCGAATACTTCGTGTCGATTCTCAACCGCCAAGGGCCGAACGCCGCCTTGCGCAAATGGTTGATAACGGTTCATGTGATCTTTTATCGTGAACGTGGTGCACCATCTCTCCATCTGTAAAATCGGACAGATGTTCAAGGGTGTGCAGATTGTTTTGGACAACCCTAAATAGCTTTGATGACAGTCACATTTACTACAGTATTACGCTTGTACTGCGTGATAGTCAACTCATCCACCTGATTTCTGCACAAACCCAAGCAGTACTTTGTACTCCTCAATACCTTGCGCCAAGGACATGGTACAGCAATGTAGTATCGAAACTACACTTTAACGGCCTCAGCCCTTAGCCCACGCTACCCCGCTTGGGGTAATTTACTGCGACGGGGTAAAAACCGAAGACGGCATTTCTGTAAAACCTTTGCGTTGGATATCCGATAGACGCTTGGACTCGAGTTCCTCCGATACCATCTTAGTACATTACATAGGAGCTTCGTGCAGAGATACTTGCATGGTCGAAACGAGGGAAGCCTACTCTATTTGCGGCCTTGAATGCCCAAAATGGCACTGTCATCGGCACTTCCTTGTCTCCGCTGACTCACGACCTGACACGTATAAAGAAGCCTCGTACCGAAGGATTAAATCGAGCCTCTACGGGGGAGATGGCCGTCAGCGTTCCCTGGGAGCGGAGATCGACATGGTCTACGCATTATGGTCCGCAGTAGGACCCATTGGCGGTGGTGAACGATATTCTGGCGGTTTTTCGAAGGTGAGAAATACCGCGGCGTTAGGGTAGACTCCAAGTTATGTACGGCATGGCTGCGTGGCAGTACATCAGTTGAGCCGTGCGCCAATCAAACGTTTATATATTCTTAGCTGTCATCACAGACGGACTTGTCCATGCAGAAAGAAATAGACCCCAGCTGTGTGCTCTCGGGAGCAGAAAAAAAGTGTCCCCTTGAACGGCATCAAAGTTGAGCGAGATGCCTGGCTCATGCGGCACCTCCAAATTTATCTTCTCACCCATAGTAAGTGGTCCATTGGAACAGCCAATCCAGACCCTCGGGAATACGAAAAAGACGGCCATGAGGAAGGGTAGATAGGACGGAATTTAGAAAATAAGAAATCAAACCTTCTAAAGGGAGAAACGTGGTCATAGAGGTGAGTTACGGCACTTGCAGAGGTAGCCGCTGAGTTTAAGACTGAAACATTACACTGTCAATAAGAATCGAAGAGGCGGATGCAAATGAGGTGGTCTGAGTGATACTTTGATAAGAGGGTCGTGAATTTATACGTAAGAGCCATGTTCATCACACGGGCTTGCATGATGACCATGGAAAGACTAAAGGTCCAGTTTCCATCCCATAGGGGCTCTCAGGTAGTTACGTCCAAAAATGCGGCATCCAGGGGATCACGCACTGCCTTTCCAAAGCCTCAAGGCGAAATTAACGTCAGCAATGACGAAACGTCAATTGCATAGAAATCACGAGGGTCCCTGATTCCACTTTCCCAGTGGGTAGATCCGCTATTTCGATAGTGCTGATGGTTGATGATGCTACGTGGCGACCCTGCGAGGCGGGCGCCAACGGAGTCTATGGACATGCGACTTCGCACGCACTTCGCGAAAGAAGCCCCTATGTAAATACAGCCTGACGAATCAGAATTACTCACCGAGCGCTCACGCCTTAGGAAACGCGCTTTCCGACTTTCGAATAAGGTGGGTGAGCGCTAGTGGCTTGATGCATGCCCACCGTCACGATGCAAAAAAAATTTCGCCAATATCGAGGGAAGCGTCGAACTTGATCACGCCACCTTCGCCTCGATGGAAAAGGAAAACATACAGGCAAGGAGTTCAGGTTTCCCAGCAGATGTTCCGCCCGCCATACAATCCGCGGGTGACCTGAGAGTGTATGGAGGGTCAGTGGTGCCTTTTTCTCGAACGAGGTGGTCCATCCTTGAGTGAAAGCAGCCTGAGAACCATCGAATATCGCCGTTAGGGTTCGGCGGCCTTCATGGTGGGTGTGCGAATGGAGATAGTGGAAAAGGTTTGATTGAAGGGACATATGGTGTATGTCAGCTCGATGCCGACTTGACTGAGGGCGAAATTACCGAATGTCGGATGAAGAGTTGTAAACAGTGAAGGGCCGGCGCTTCCAAAGGGTCATATCTGGTGTATGAGGAGATAGGAGGGTCGTCACCATCAGTCTCCTTACCATCAGTCTCCTCGCCATCAGTCGAATCCTGATGCATCAGGCAAGGTAGCAACAATACTTCTGGAATAAACGCAGATCAAGGTCGAGAAAGCGTTGTATCAGATACATGGCTTGAGAGCTATCGAGAATGACTATAAGTTGGCACAGCTTTGGAACGCCCTGTCAGGTGTGTAAAAAGTTTCCTATGACCCTGCACCAACAGGTTTTAATTTAAAACTCAAATGGATACGCACATACACGCTGAACCTAATCCACAGAATCCCTACTGTACACACGCACTGTTCCGGTACGGGGTGTGATGCCTGTGATCAGCGCCGACACAGAGATATGGTGCCTGATGCGCACACAAACATTCACCTGACGGAAAAGAAAGGGGGGTATCAAGTTCAAGTGGAAGAAACACGAGTCAAATATTCCAACATCGGCCGAAAGTCCACGACGAGAAGCGTGTCGCTGCCAGTGATGAGGGCAAACCGATCGCGACCGACGCTGCTCTGGGAGTTGATCCCCCACTTGGAGCAGTATTCCTCTGGGATGCAGCATACGCGCTGGCCCGCATTGCTGAGCACCCAGTGTCCGAACGAGTCCTTGTGGAGGGCCTCGAGGTGCGCGACCGTCGGCTTTATCTTCTTCGCTTTTTCCTCCACCTCTGGCGCGACGCTGACAGTGTCCGCGTTCAAGCTCCATACCGTGTACCGCGGCGGCTTGTCCCACAGCCTACTGGCGATCTCCAGCAGCGACCCCGAGCTCTCCGTCTGTGTGAATCTAGCGTAAAACGTGGCCATCTTGTATGGATCGCTGTCGTAAAGTTCCTGCCGAACAGTTCCACCCGCGGCGACCGAACCGAGATCGATCTTCCACACGTCCTTCGTCCGGACCACGATCAGATCCTCGGCGCGCAGCGAACGTGCCGCCAGGGGTCTCATCTTTCCTGGGAGTTGCTTCCAATGCAACGAGCCGCTTTCGAGCTCACACGCGCAGACGTACGATGCGTTGGCGAGGAAAAACACTATTCCGATGTGCTTTCCCGTCGTGGAAAACTGCATGTCGCAGATCTCCCAATCGGTGAAGCTATCGTGGAGCGCCACCGGCCACGTCGTAGTGACGCGCCTCCTCGAGTGCAAATTCGCGATCTCCAGGAGGCCATGCTGCGTCTTTCCTTGGTAGAAACTCAGAGCGGCGAGCCTGGTTCCGTCTGGCGACACCGCAAGGCGTTCGATCTCGTGTTCACCAAGCTGCACTAGGTCGTCGGTGGTACCGTCAGTATGCACTCGAGCCAGCCATTGCTGCTGCCCTCCTTTCACTATATAGCAGTGTTTGTTCAGAACCACTCCCATAGCCTTGATGCTGCGACTGTGGCCTGGGTGTTTGACAGGAGGATGTGCCAGGTCTCGGACGTGAACAACATCTTCATCACAGACCGCAAGCAAGCGGCAATCAGGGGAGATAACAGGGAAGCGGTCGAGACTTGTACTGTCGACGCCTGATAGGGTGCGCTTTTCCAAGAGGCTATAGGATGCGGTGCTCAATCGCCGAAGCACGTCATCGCATATGATGGTAACGACAGCACCGTCCGGGGAAAGGGCATGGACTGGATACGAGGAAGAATCGGAACTGAATATTTTCTTGCCCCTTTGGTCGGTCGATGTAAATACGTAGACGCTGTGATCGTCGGTGGCAGTGAATCGTAATGATACCGCGCACACCCACGCCACCGCCGCCGCCGCGGACGAAGCAGCAAATGATAAACGTATGTCGTGCGCTTCTGGTAGCCATCTCGGCGTCAGCATGAGCGTCTCTCCCATGACATCACCGTGCTTCGAGTCGACGCATGGCCCAATCTTCAGCTCCCGTTGCGAAACAGACGCTAATAATTCTGAAGTGACGGCAACGCAAATAACAGCGGATGAGTGAGCGTGAGGGAAGCCATCTCCTTCGGGCTCCCAAGAGGAACGACGCAGCCTCCAAAGCTGAAGGCGACCATTGCCACACCCTACGCACAGGGTACTCACGGTCGGGTCAAAGGCAGCGCACGTGACATCTAACGGCTCCTGCTCCGGTTCCGATTCCGCCGGAGACGGCGATCTGTCGGTGGAACTGGGTGGCGGCAGTGCGAGTTGAACTTCCTTGAGAGAGCGACTGTCGGCGATCCTGAGTAAGAGACTGGGTGTGACGGAAGCCAAGAACGCCGCACGGCATCCCAGCGCAATGATGGATAATTCGGGAACAGCGGAGCCACTGACGCTGGCACGAGGGTCTCCCAATCGGTATTTGCCGATCTGAACGCCAGTGACAGGTGATGCTGTGACGACGTGGGTAGGTGTGGCAATGCCAAGGCGAGACGAGTCTGCCGAGAAGGCGAGGTGTCGGGGAGCACGATCACTACCGCCTAGGTTGCGGACCGTGCACAGTTCCTCGGGCCATGATTCGGAGTAGCCATGCGTGACGTGAGGTATGTCCCGGTATCGTGATGAATAGACGCGATAAAGCATCGTACCATGTGGCGTGAATGGGAGAGCTGAAAAATATACGTGGATGGCGCTCTTGTCCAAGATGCTCCCGAATCGACCGACGAACCGTATGGCATCTTGCAGGATCTCGATGCTCGAAGCAGCTGCCGTATTCTGCTGATTATACACGAAACAGGGAACAAAGTAAGGAAGGACTCGAAAAGATTAAGAGTGATACGTGACGCGTACCTGGTTAAGATCATTGAGAGCTTGCTGCATCAGCTCCACAGCAGTGTCAAGGTGTTGCATCAGGCTCATAGCCTCCAGCCACTCCAAGAGCTTCCCCCTGAGGAATGTTTCCAACATACGAATATTTCCACTATCACCCGCAACATGAGTGAATGCAAAACTGCAGGCGTATCGCAGCCCAGTAACGATATATCGATAAATCGTCTCCGGAGCCACGTCCTTATTCGTGACCGACGGTCCGCCCATCCTGCAAATGTCCCTCCTCAAGGACTTCGCCATCAAGGAGAAACAGCGCGACCCGAGCTGTACCGAGGCGTCGCGAGGATCGATGAACCAATTCGACGTACAGCGATTTCGCGAAGTGACGTAGTCGTAGAAGGAAGGGTGGGCGATCCGTACCACGACAGCATCGCCACGGATGGTGCCCATGACAAGGACGCATCCTAGATTCTCCAGAAGCTCGCGAACAGCGCCGATGGCGTCATCGTCATCTTCGCTGTCGCCCTCTGCCTTGAGAAGCGTGCCGATCGCAGATACCGTAAGGGGCTGATGAGCCGCCAAGACGGTGCCAACGACCCTGCGGTACAGCGCGTCAAGATCCCTGTCATCGGCAGCAGCAGGAAGCGCAATATTCAGGGCCTCTGTATAGAACGCGTCGAGATTGGCCTCCGGCGTCGCGGACAGGTTGACGCCCCCCAGAACGCGCGAGATTACCTCGCGGGGTTGAGCCCGATTGGCGAGCAACGAGGATAAGAGCTGGGCCCATTGAAATAGTCCACCGGCCCTGGCCGCGAGCGCACCGGCATCCCTTTTGATCTCCGAAGCTGGCCAGGTTCGCTTCAGCCCCGCCGTCTTGCTGATCCTCTCCAACTCGTGTTGTAGAAAACGCTCGATGTCACCGTCATCTTTGCCGACACCAACGTCCACGGGAGTCTTCAGCGGCTCCAGAGCTTCGAGGTAGTTGCACGCATCACTTTGCGGACGACTGGTGATGAAAACCTTGACGGTGGAGGGCAGAAGGGGTACACCCGAGCGAATGGCGGCTAGAAAGGCAGCGCGGATGTCCGCAGGGCACTCATCCACGCCATCGATCACGAGGACGACCGTCGTCATGGGGGATATAGATGCAAACTCCTGCAAGGGAGCGACGATGAGGGCGGCGAACTGTTCCTCCATCGTGGGGTTGACGCGGGTGTCGTTAAACTGCTCCATGGCCTGGACTACAAGTTCGCGTAGACCAGAAACGAACGTCAGGCCGTACGCGAGGAGGCGGATAGCCGAGACGGCCAGAGACCCGTCATCGTGTCGGAAGAAGAAGCAGCTGTACGGCCGGCGCGTTTCGTGCAGCGTCGCGGCGAGCTGGTGTGCGATGGTGCTTTTGCCCGAGCCCGCGACGCCATTGAGCCAGCACACCGCGGGCGATTCGGAGTTGCGGATCCAATCCCAAATACGGATGAGATAGCGCGTTCTGGTGCCGCGAAGGCATCCGTGATCGGAACGCCAACGACCGGTATCCAACCCCTCTGCGAGCCGCAATCGGACGGCCTCGTCGCCTAGTATTATGGGGTTGAGGCATGCCGAGAGGGGGGGGGGATCGGAGTAAAGGACAACTCACGAAGGTATTTGGCGTCCATCCCAGTGGAAAGCTGAGTCCCAAGCATAAAGCTATTGGTACTTTCATCGACGTCTTTGTTCAAATCTTTGATGAGATCCTCGTCGCAGACGCGTTTGATTGCACGGCGGAAAGCATTTTCCTGCGCGAGGTCGGAAAGTTTATGGGCAACGTCTGCGAGCGAGCTGTCCGAGTCATTGCCCATCAGTGAAAGGAGGAGAGGAGATGCCTTTGAAGTGGAACCCAATCACCTTTCCAAAGCCTCTACACGCATCCCGATACCCTTATCTGCATCGTCGTATACCTTGAGCTCGGCTTGGACAATGTCCATCAGTTTGTTGATCTTGACGCAGATGTCGTAGCAAGCTTGCTTGTTGTGTTTTACCCCCTGTGTTGACGCATCAAAGGACTTTAAAGCAGTGTTAAATACTGTGGTCTGACCTCTACGGTGTCCATGATACTCTTTACTGTGTTGATGAGGCCTTCCAGGCCAGGCACGGGTGATATCTTGAGTACGCTCGTCAAGACACCCACCGATGTCTTCAGGCCGTTATACACCTCATCCCGTCGCCTTCGTGTAGGGGCTTCGACCGACATTCGAGTGGCTTATTGTAGGAAGCAGAGTTTCATCCGCTAGTTCAAGCGCTTATGTGGTGTAGATATGCTGGAGAAGAGAATCCATTTGCGGTCCCCTGTGTGCGTTCAAGGCTCGGTTCCCCACATCAAACATATCAAATTAGTGGCCCAAAATAACATTGGCTTATTAATATGAAATGTATTATATCAGCAACCGGTATATTATCAATGGCCGGACAGTTAGGCCTGGAGTTGCAGCCTGTATCAGAGCAGAACTCAGGACCTGACGTGGTCCATCAAAGATCAATCTTTGGGGGCCACTATGCTCCAATCCGTGGGGCCACATTCGGTTCTGTGCCATACTGAGCCGAATAATACCATTCACTCCATGCAACAGCATAAAGCAGAGCCAAGTTATTAGGCAGTTTGCAGATTTAACGAGAAAATAACGGATTCGTTACTAAATTCGTCATCAGGCTCTGAACTAACTGATCTTTGAAGAGTTAACACTTGGCTCAGCTCAACATCAACGAAGGTAATAATAGACGAAGATAACAGTTTGTATTTTTATTTTGACATGTAAGTAGTGTATCGCAATTCGGTGGTATAGTAGGTATAACAAAGTAAAAGTATTGGTTAAAGTACAAAACACCAGTCCATGATAAACCCTCTTTCCCGGAGAGGAGTACGAATATAAATATAGAATAAATTATCGGCCATATGCGTTACGCTGAACGTACTGGTCGGACAAATGCCCGCTTTACCCATCTGGATAATGTCTTCAACCTTCTTTGACGTTCGGGGGTGCGACAAGCAACCGATTCCACAAAACTGGCACCATCAACCCAAGAAACAAGAGGAGGACCATCTAAAACCCCGAACACTTGTTGGCGACGTGCACACGCATGAGCAAGCGAGTTGGCCCCAGCGCGGAATGTAAAGGTAGGGAGAGGATCGTCGCCAGCAGCGTATTGCTTCCCGGCGTCTACGTCAGGTACTCGATAATGAACCCCGATCTGACGGGTCGAGATAAGACGTGGCACCCATGGCGCTGTGAGCGATCGTGAAGCAACGCTGGTCCAATCACTGAAAACAAATTTAATGATTGAACATATCCATGGTGTAAAAGATGCGCACATTGTCTCAAAGAACGGATGTTCCTTAATTTCCGAAATATCACACAAACGGGAATAAAGGTTCTTCCTCAGAAGCTGAGCAACGTGGTTAGAACGGGCTCGGGCTCGATTGCGAGAGAAAAGAAGGACGTACTTGGCTCACTAGATCCATCGCCTCCGCGGTCATCATCGGACTTTCAATCATGACGAGTTCATCATTTTTGACATGCTCAGCCATGTGACGCAGCCAGGTGGGATCATTATCTGGAACAGTATTGGTTTGGAATGCCTCCTGATAGTCTATTAAGAATTGAAACGAAAAAGGGGTAGGGCCACTTACCCTGCCGCTTAGCATTTCGTACAGCATGACACCGAAAGCCCAAAGATCCGCCTCAAACCCGTATTTTCTCCCAGATAAGACCTCTGGAGATGAGAACCCCGGTGTGCCAGCAGGACCTTCCATGACGCATGCGCTTGCAGAGTCGCCAAAGAGGCGGACAATACCAAAGTCGCCAAGTACAACATGCCCATCTGCATCGACGAAGACGTTTTCTGGCTTGATATCTCGGTGGACAATATTGTGGGCGTGAACGTGCTCGATAGCAAGAAGCTGGGTGAACCGGATCAGTAGGGTGAAGCCACAGAATTGATGGAGACTTACAAGTTCCGCCATGTAGAATCGTACGGCTTCCACGTCAAATGGCCTCAATCTTCGAAGCTCAAAGAGATCACCTCCGGGGAGATACTCCTAACTCACGATGAGTGAAAATAAAAGAGGGATATGAGACATTCGTGCATACCGTGACGAGGTAGAAGTTCTTGGTATCGTGAAAGCATGCGTGGAGCGGGAGGATAAAATCGTTTCCAGTCAATTCGGTAAGAGCAGCCTGCTCATTGATAACTGTGCTGAAGGCGATCTCTCTCCCGGGCGCGATGTACTTCTCGACGGCTTTAAGAGCATACAAGTGCGACGTATGCTTCTCTCGCACAAGATAAACGGTCGCATTCGCTCCCGAACCCAAAGTGCGCAGGAATTCGTAATCATCGAGGCAAGGGGCGCTGAGGGCACAGCAAGCATCGACGAGGCTAGCAGTTCGCTTGAAAAGGGACGTCAGACAGTCTAATTGTGAATCGGGCTACACAGAGGTCGAGGACTTACCCGACGTTCCTGTGGATGAACGCGCGACTGAAAGCGAGATTGGGACTTCTCGTTGAGCATGGGTGGTTACGGATAGAACAAAGGAGTGCGCTATGACTCGGTTTTTATAGACGAAAGCCTAGGGGACGTGGGTGGGCAACAGGGGAACACATTGAGGAGGTTTTGGAGGGCTGTGTCGAGTAGGGGCGAGAGATAAAATGAAAATTGCATCATGAATTCCAACAAGTTTGCGTTCTTCGTTTTTCGGTCGATTTGGAGCGGGTTTAACAACATCTTGATTACCGAAAGGGGCAGGTCACCTTCCTTATGAACTCCGTCCTCCGCCGTTCACTCTCGCTACGGTCGTCCAATTGTGCGGTGCTGCACCACCGACAGCTCCTAACATCCAACATATCCCATCGCGTTCCACATTCACGGAGACAGTATTCGAGTCATAACCCCGATGCATTCAAGGACAAGTCCGCCGTCGGAGTACGTCCACCTGCTCTCTTCCCCACTACTTCTCCTTTTACCGTCCCTCGTCATTCTATTCCTCTCCACCCCTCTCACCTCTTGCTCAATGGTACTTCAAAACAACGCAGGTGTTCACCCCTAAGGCGGCTACCCTTTTCATTCTTGCCGGCACCGGCCTCTATTTCTACTTCAGATGGGAAAAGCAACGGCTGCTAGAGGAAAGACGTGAGTCGACGTGTCTACATCCTCAATGTTCTACTATGCTTTGGTTTTGCATGTTCTATTCTAAAATGAAGAGTCGACACAGAGAAGGAGATGGAGTCGCGCTCCGTCGGACGCGCGCATGTCGGTGGACCGTTCGAAATGACGACACATGACGACAAACCGTTCACGGAGAAGGACTTGCTCGGAAAATGGAGCCTCATTTACTTTGGCTTCACAAACTGCCCGGACATATGCCCAGAGGAGTTGGACAAGATGAGTGCCGCCGTGACGCAGCTCGGTACGCACCGATACCCCCTGTGCTTCTTCTCCACATGACGTTTGCTTCTATCAATGCTGTACAGACAAGACGTATGGCCCCATCGTTCAGCCGATATTCATTTCCGTCGATCCCGCACGCGACACGCTCCCCCAAATGGCCCGATACGTGCACGACTTCCACCCTCGTCTCATCGGCCTGGCAGGCGATTATGCGACGACCAAGGCGACGTGCAAGGCGTACCGCGTCTACTTCTCAACGCCGCCAGGTACCAAACCGGGCGACGACTACCTCGTCGACCACTCCATATTCTTCTATTTCATGGACCCCGATGGAAAGTTCGTCGATGCCTTTGGAAAGTCCAACACAGAGACGGACGTCATTGAAAGAGTGAAACGGGAGATCGAGCAGTGGAAGGCAGAAAAAGGTCGTTTTGCTTGACCACGACTAGAAAAAAGCACACTATCATACTTTGCACGACCCCCATTGTCATGTTTATCATCCTCATCCCCACTCCGTAATGATTATTGCATTGCCTGAGACAGAAATTGCATTGGGGTGCGTCAAAAACAAAAACACACGAATATGCGTCTATTATGAGTCTGCCTCGGCCTCTCGCTCCCGGAGTTTCTGCTTCGACAACGCTTTCATCCTACGCATGTAACTTGCCACCGGTCACACTCAGTAATGCGAAGAATATGTACGAGGAATAAAGGAGGACGTACTCGTCGTATTGACATCTGAGATCATAACAATTAATGTCAGGCCAAAAAATACCAGTAAACATGGATAGAAAAAACGCACTTTTCATACGCATGCCTCTCGTTCTCGCATTCCCACGGCAAGTAATACTTGTCCTTGCGACAGACGTTCAACGGCAGCAGCAGGCTACGCGCGCACGCATAAAGAAAGGAAAAGTCCATCCCCATCCCGAATCGATTCGTAACAAAGACGGGAATTTATCGGAAAAAGATGGGTCTCATGAGCGAAGTGAAGTGCGTGACTTGGAAAGCGAGACGTACGCGGAGCATTGATCGCGCCAAGCGAGCGGGACTCTATGCGCCTTGAGCTCTTCTTGGGAGGCCGTGGTGGATGACATGGCTCTAGGTCGTCTGGTTTGTTTCGGGAGACAAGAGTGAGACAAGTGACAACAGTTCTCCCGGCGCCAATCGTCCGCCAACCTCAACCTCAACTTCACCGGTGCCCGGTCCGGCCAGCGATTGTTCCACTTCACTCGCTCGCCGCAAGACTTGGACACCCATTTTCCATTCTCTTGTTCCTGCAAGCTCTGTTCTGCAGCCCTCCACTCAATGACACTTTTGTTATGGACCCTCAAAGGTCACCACTTCAGTTGTTCTGGGCTTTCTGGTTCAACCTAGTCCATTGAACTTTTCTCGCACTACGTCGGACGTCCCTTGATCGTTATGGAACCTCACTGGGCCGTGCCGTCCGCTGCCGATTGAGAATCGCTAGAAACGTCTTGGTGGCCTCCACGCCCTCACACAGTGACACACTGGAAGCTCAGCCAGCCACAGTAGAGATTTCAACAACAAGACTCTTGACAAGACCACAACTACAGGAGCTTCATCCTTCGTCCGCTTTCCGCCATTACTAATAACACAGCCAAGCTTGAGAGCATACATGACGAGAATAATAGTATAATGGTAAGGAATAATGAGCACGTTTGGAGAAAACTTGAAGGGAGCAAAGTGTTAAAAGACTGCGGGAAGACGGTAACCACGAGGACGTTCGGGATGACGTCGCGAGTATAAATTGGCGTCTCATTCAACACGCTTCCAGGATACTCACCACTTGCTGGGCTACCACTCTATCCGACGTAGTCATACAACAGTTTCCTTTCCTTTCACTTCGCTTCTCGCTCCTTGCTCAGAGTCCCCGCAGCTCACGTTCCTGTGCAAGCAACCCAGGTGCCTCTGGGAACCGTGGAGAGATCTCACACTCGAAAGGGACAGGACGTCTGCAGAAATTCTCAAGTTAGCATCGACTTTGAGGGTATATGGTGAGTGTGCTGACACAATGACGTAATCAATGAAGCCATTCACATCCAAGGGAAGAGGCGTCCCTGACGCATCTTTCTTAGGCTCGATTTTCAATGCCCAGAGCATGACAGCGATGTTGATGAAGAACGAGTTGTTGGCAACATGCCGGCCGACACATTCCCTCCGGCCGAATCCGTACGAGACGTGTCCCTCGTCCTTGGTGTCTGGCGCAGGTGCTATGTCCCCGTTGCCATCAAGGTGACGCGCGGGATCGAAATGCGTCGCATTCTCGCCGTAGACATCGGGGTCGCGGTTCATGAGCCACATATTGGGAATGCAGACCGCGCCCTTCGGGATGAACATTCCTTGATACCAATCATCCGCCGTGGTTCGGTGCGGGAGGCCTAGCGGAGTGACAGTACCCCAGCGGAGGATCTCTTTGACCATAGCCTGAATGTAGGGCAAGTGTGGGTAGTCGGTGGTCGTGAGCGGCCCACGATTGCGTCGAGTTCCGCCTGTGCCCGAGCCTGTGTCTCCGGATACGCAATCATGGCGAGTGTCCACCAAGCCATCACGCTCCAAGTAGTCTCCGCGCCAGCGATACTTTGAAATGGGATATATAAAGTGAGGGAGATCGTCAGTCAGTGCTGATGGAGATAGAAAGATTCTGCTGACTACATGGTCCCTGCAACCCATGAGCGTTCTTCTGATGAGAGCCCATTTTTCTCTACATCACGAATCAAGGTTGCTCCTAGACTTTCCTGGTAATCTCCCTTTGCCTAAGCGGAATAAATTATCATCACAATTCCAGATTGTATAGGACAGAGTCTCGTACAAGTTTCTCCTCGACGGCAAGGAGCATGCCTTGAAGCATTGCTGAATCTTGCTTATGCCAACTTTCTGCTTCCCGCTTCCATTTCGCCAAGCTTTCATGAAAAATGAGATCTCCATCAGTTGATCTTTGATACGACGCTCACCTGCTAGGGATATATTTCATCCAAGTGAAGAACTCGACCAAGTACGCACCCGGATAAAGGGCGCGGGAGAGACGGTCAGCGAAATCACTGATGATCTCCGCGTTGCGATCTTGTTCGGATGTAAGTACAGGATGGCCATAGACGACGGATAGAATCATCGATGCCGCAGCGCGTCGGAAATGTTGGTCCCGTTGCGCGGGTCGGTCAATCCAGGCACAAGTGAGAAGGATCGCTTCTGTTGTTTGCCTATCGTGAAACCTCTTTACTGCGTCTCTGCTAAAGCCTTCATTGGCCGCCTTGCGCATTCTTCGATAACTGAAGAAATGTTATTCTCGTCTCTCAAGCCCGCGACAATATCAACAAGTCGGAGAACAAGAACGACTCACGCGTCATCATAATAGGACAACGGGAACAGGAGGCCGCCGGACATGATTTCACATGCGACAATGTTATGCGGTCGGTCCGAATATATCGTTGAGCGTCGATCGAGCAGGTCTGCAGCAACTTTGTGAGAGTTGAGGACATCGATTAGCTGACCAGCTGCGTTCAGGTAGATGAGATCGCCTGATCCGAAATTAAGTGAGCTACTGGATTGACCAAGAGAGGATTGTGAGAGGGTAGATTGACCGTACTTGTTTCACCACTTCGCCAACTTGAGCCATGTTCCTGACCCCAGATCGAGAAGGTTACCTATGATCGGATAACCGCGAGGACCTGGAGGTAGCTTGCGATATGGACTCGAGAGATAGCGAGCTGCGTAAAACACAGAGACAAAGAATGATACCGATGGGCAATAGGACATGATCCTGCTCCTTCAGTGGTACGTTCGGTAGTAAAGACTTTGGGACCGGTGGCAGAGCAAAAGGGAGGGAAGAGAAAATTGGCATAGCGACCTGACTAGGAGGCTGTCATGAGGCCTACGAGTAGGGCTGACATGGGGAGAGGATAATGCATACTTATTCCCCCCTTAAAGCCCGAGGGTTACCCCTGGGCGTCAAGCATCGTTGTCATCCAGCCTCATTCTCATTGGGAGAGAAGGTTTGATTAACGGTTTAGGACTGGACTGTTATGATAACATCATAGCAGGCTTCTCACGAGCATCAAAGACGTGGTCATAGTCCTTTTGAGGTAGAGGCGAAACTGTAGTTCTTGGGATGACGTTATCCAGGGAGCTTGGGAAGAACACGTGAAACGGGACGACTTGAAGAAGGTCGGTCGTCTCTGTTCGATCCTGTAAGAGTAGCCGCCGCCACCTCATGGCACTGTGGGATGGAAAGAAGGGTAAGAAGTCAAAGAAAATTAGGAATTGGTGCAATGGTAGAGGGCAACGTAGCACTCACATATGACAAGAGGGAGACAACACGACTGGACATTGCCAGCATCGAACTCTTCTGGCAATGAGGCAAACATGAGGCTAGAGACGGAGGTCAGGGACCAACGGTGGGTCTGACTGTGGCTGCGCGGTGGCAGCTTCAAGGGTGGGACAGCGGGGCGATGACCACAGCGGGTCTAGCTGGCGCCACGGCAACTGACACAAGGTAACATGAGGAGACGAGGCAATGAGAACACGACATGTTGCAGCGATTCGATTTGAATGAGCACAAGCACATGCTCAAGGCATTGTCGCTGCGAGTCAGATGGATCGGGTGAAGGGTCCTGCGTCTTGGCACCACGAGATGCCATAGAGAAGGGCCCACGATGGCCATGGCCATCGAGAATTGGCACGACTGTGTGCACCCAGCTGCTGCGAAGGATGCCGCTTGATGAACCTTGTTCCATTGTGACTAGGGTTAGCGTGTGGGCCCGAGTCGAGGTTGAGAGAGGGGGGGAAGATCTGATGAGGACAGGTGAAACAACAAACACAGAAAACAAAACAAAACTCACCCACAAAAAATACCTGCAAACCGTGGTGCGGGTCACAGTTCATCAAGGTGCAGCTGAGTCCACCTGTACCCGTCACCCGTGACCGTAACACCGCGGGATTACCCGCACCCATGCGGCAGATCCTTAAGGCCGCGTATGCTCTGGTCCTACGCAGCTCGGTGGGCCTGTGCTCAGCCTCAAAACAACGATGGCGACGATGACGGCCGATCCGAGACAACAGCACCTGCCGCGCTCACTCTTCTGGCCTCAAAAGGCCTCGGTGGCTTGTGTGTCACCTCCCAAGGCAGCTTCTTCCTGGACTGGCAAGTGCCCACTACCCCCAGGACGGTTGGCACACGCTCCAGCAGCATCTTTTGCAGTGGCTGGGTTGATTCGGTTGCGCCCATTGCCGACAGCCGTGGCCATCGTGTGGCTAGGTCCCCTCGCATTAGCAAAGTGTGCTCATGTTCACGCTCAATTAGGCCCCCATGTGGTGGCACGTTGAGCTAGTGCTTGCGCCGATCCATGGCCGCTCCGGAGTCGTACTGTAGTCTTTCCGGCAGGGGCGTCATCCGCACCAACATGGTGTCAGCAAAAAATATGACGCACGCACAGGCGTTCAGTCGCACTTAATGTACGTTTGCGGCGAAGAGTGTGTGGGTTCAAGGTTGTCACGAGCAGAAAACCGGCATCCATGCCACCGCTTGTGATCTCCCCGACTATGGTGCCTTTGCCAGTGTGACCATATCATGAAGAGTCGACGTGGCGCTGAGCAACTTGGATGAGGCTGGAAGGCATGGGAGGCTGTGCGCGGTGAGAGTGTTCGTGAGTTCATTGACAGTGTACAAGATGCCCTCTATTTGTGTATTCATACATATGTCAGCACCTGTGGGCATGTGATCTAAGCCATGGGGAAAGCATACCGTGAAAGACAGATTGCCGCGGTCCACTGCCGGAAGGATGCGTTACTTCTCCCTGCACAGAGAGTTTGTGTTGCTTGTCATCGTATGTGAGGCACCATCCCGGTTAGCGGGACATTTATTAGTTCGATATTCAGACACCCCCCGTCGAACGGAGGTGATGCACCGGGAACAGCCGCCAAAACTTGGGTGACCTCCTGACTCGCGACTTCCGGGTCAGGATGGCCAGCATTGCATGGTCCCCAGAGCGGTGAAGTTCCGCATCTTGGCTTCCTGCATGTCGCGAGTGGCTCGCAACTAGAATATCCACTCACGCATTGCCATTCAATCGATGCTTCTCCTCCTTCGTCATGTTCCGCAAGTTTGCATTCAAGCCCTTCAACTCACCATCGCTATAGCTTGCGAGATGCTTCTCGAATTCGACATCTTCAGCCGGGGAAGGGGTCAGACCAGATGTTCGTTTGGGGTAAGCGGCAGGCCTGCGGGTAACCGGAACTGGCGCTTAGTTCTGAATGGTTGGGGCTTGTGGGGTGGATGGGCAAAGGGTGGATTTGCTCCACGGGACAACAAACAATGGGCTAGAAATCTCACGCCGCTGCACTTTGTTTCGGGGCTCTGTGAAGGACCAAGGGGTCCGCTCCCGGAACTAGTCACCTCTCGCTTTACAGGTCCATCATGACCCAGCGAAATGAAATATTGTTGAGCTGTTATTACCTCGAAGGACACCTCAAACTCGGCTTCGCATGAGTTCATACTCCTTGGCAAGTGAGCGACGGCGTCCATTAAGCGTAGCAGCTGGTTTCCATTGCTTTGTCTTTCCAGGTGATAAGGAAGCCAGCGTTCTTTTATTTTAGACGCCCGCAGACAGTTGCTGGCGGTATTCGAGTGGAACAAACTTCTCAAAAAGGAACACCGTGGAGGAAGTGTGTGGGTCGGCACCACTAGATACAGTCAACTTGGTTAATAATAGAGACTTGAATGCGTTACCAAAAGACATTAGGGCAACCATCACAATCCCAATGACAGCAGAACCCACCAGAGCCCAATTGCACTCTCTGTCGACCTCATCCCGTTCTATTTCCATCCATCCATCCACCACCGTACATGAGGTCACAGAAAACATCTATGAATGCTTCCTTGACCATTTCTGCGCACATAACAGGCTCAGTATCCCATCCGAATGGAGGGAGGGTCCTTTGCGTCTTCTTCAGCTCGCGAGTGATGTCGGCTTGCTGTTCCAGCCAAGCCGAGATGGGATTTAGCAGAGGGCCGCTGAATTGGAGTGTCGCGTTGAGTGGCGCATCCATCTGAGAGAAGCCAGTGGAAGAGAATCGGACCAGGTCAGTGTCGTTCATTTGCCGCACGGGACTGCGACACGGCATCGTGAATATAGGCGACATGATAAAGGGAATTGAGCATACCATTTAGGCACTTTCCGTGAGGTCAAATTAGAGCTTCTTCTTGCTCGATTCCAACCCCCCAATACCCATCGCTTCAACCTTGCCCCACTTCAGGTCCATTAAACTCCGGAGTCGCTCTTCTCCCACAATGACAGGTTTCCCAAGACCGAAGTAGTCTATTGGAGTGTCCCCGAGCGTAGATACCATGGTAGACGATGCGATAGATGCATTTGAGGACCCAACGCCAGTATGAGGGTGGAAGTTCGGTGGGAGGTCCATGCGCTCCTTGAAACTGTCAGTATAACGCAAGCGTCAACTTCAGAGTCGGTGGAGCCACTCGCTCCCAATCACGAGATTGGGAAAACACGTTTGGGGCATGCGTCACACCATTTGGAGGTCGAGAAGCTCAACTTGCAGTACTCTTCACGAGGTTGGGTGTATACATGCGGACATTTCTCCTCACACTGACTACATGCACAGTGCGAGCTCCGTGACAGGGTTGAAGCCGGTCATGTTTCCTTGTCGGCATTGCTGGTTCTGGGAGCATAGCTAGATACCCACGAATCCAATCTTTAAGGCGCGTGGGTACATCAAGAGAGGCAGCGCTACCAGGTCCGCTGCCGAAAGAGCTGGAAGATTCGTTGCTTGGTGTATCTTGCCAGCGAACAAATGTGAGTAGGATGTGTTCCATGGCATTGGTGGCGCGAAGATATTCGAGATATGTATGGTGGAAGGGTAATGCTGCGGGCCCGACTCCGAAAAGAAGAGGTCCAAAAAGTGGAGAGAATGTAGGAGGGGTGTGTCCTGAGGAGGAAGAGTGGGCCATGAGACGTGCGAGGAGAGAGAGGACATTGATGACGATTGAGGGGAGAGGCTGCTGCAAGGGAAAGATGGGTGCTTCAAGGTGGGTTGCCGGATAGTCTTGTACTAAAAAGAGGATCAGTATTGTATGAAAAAGGGCATTGAGAGTAACATCACTTACCAAGTTCAGCTTCACTCCACTCAACATACGCATCCAAAGAAAGGAGACCCCGAACGGCATTACCTCCTGAGACACGCATCACACGGGCCAGACCCCAATAGAGACGCATGGCGGGTTCTGCGGGGCTGGGAAAGCGTGCCTCCTCAAGCCATATACTCTCAGCGTCCGGCGCTGGAAACGAAATGCAGGTGCGAAGGAATACTTGAATGAGATGGCGGACGCCAGAAGAATTGATGTCGAGGGCACGAGAAGAGAAAAGAAAAGGAGTGGTGAGACCAAATGTGCCGAGAGCTCCTCGGTGACGGTGTGAAAGAGGTGGTGGACCTCGTCGAGCCCGAGGACATTGTAGTGGTGATAGGAAAGGTAGCCATATTCTTGTTCACAGTGGCGGTGACCTGTGACGCTTATCGTTAGCAAGAGACTCTACAGCGGAGGGTCGAAAGCACGATGCTAAATTAGGTTAGGGGAGAGGGACGGGAGGGCAAGCGACGCGCAAGGGAGGTGCCCGCGCACAGCATTGATGATCGCGAAAACACGCGAAAGGGTGAGATCATGTCCCGACGTCTCAGCGCATTGGGAATGTGCGACGGTGGTAGAGAGAGAAAAGGTGGAGAGAAGGAGAAAGGGTGACAAACCCCGTTCCGATTCTGACGTAGGGTCGATGCCGGGTGGGTCGAGGTTGAGGGGGGGAAAGCTGCCATTGGGGATGACGGGCTCTTCATCGTTGTGGATGGGACCTGGTGCCCTACTGGTGCCCTGCCCTTGACGGCACTCAGCGTGCGAGCGCGAGCCTTTTCTACATTTCTGACCTTCTTTGTTGATGCGGGGACTGTGCCGGGGGGCCCTCTGGCAGAATTTCGGCTAGAAACGCGGCCAAATTCGTCTGAAAGTTCAATGGATGGCTTTTGTGACTTTGCAGGGGAAGTGGTCACACGGGAACGGGAGAATAAGCTGGGCATGGGAGAGGGGGTGAAAGGAGAGAGGGGAGCCAACTGAAGCGGCAGTCAAATTGGAGTCGCTCGATTCCGCGTTGTTGTTGCTGTTGGTGTCGCTATAGTCGCTGGTGCTGACCCCGATATGCTGGTGTTGTTGTTGCGCTAGTGTTGCGCTTTTTTTTTAAATCTGAATTTTTATCCCGCGGCACGTACAGTAGGGGTACAGAGGCAGACACGTGGTTAGACGTATTACGCTTAGGCGTGTGTGGTATGGAGTCAAGTCATTTGGGGGGTGATTGGGAGGTAGTATTATGGTGGGAGTATTGTGTGTCGCTCCAGCCCGTTCTTTTGGGCGAGCGTTTTGGTGCCCATCTATCCGGGTTCCCATAGGACCCCTGAAAATTCCGGGTAAGGTTGGGGTCCGATTTTGGGCATTTTGGGGCCTAATGGGTTGACCAAAATTGACCCAAATCGGGGTCTAATGGGTTGACTCGGTACCCGACATCCGAGATTTCGCTCCTAATGGGTTGACTTTGGTACCCAACCTTATAGGGCGCAAAAAAATGCAGAAAAATCGGGAAAAATCGGGAAAAAAAATCTACTACGTCTCAGTAACCATCAACTGAGCTTCTGTAGCGTAGAAACGCATGTGAGTTCGGGAAGGTCGGACAAGGGAAGAGGAGAGACGGGTATGGCGGACCGAATGTCCCGTGTGGCCATGTACCTCAGATGTCGAACACAATAAGAATAAAAATCGGGCCTCATGGCACAAATTCTCTTTCCAGAAGACAAGGAATGAACTAAGAAAGTCAGGGAAAGAGAGAGGGAAAGTTTGTTACTATGGAAGATGGTGCATGGCGCCGATATGAGTGAGTTCACACACACAAAGGAGAAGTGCGCAATTGCGAGGAAATGTATATCTAATAAAGAAAGACAATGTGCGCGATTCTGTCTCCCCTGTCTAAGGGATGTTAATCACCCCCACCTTCCACACCAGCGTTTGTTTCGACTCGATTCTTGCGGGATGGTTTCATTAGAGCTTTGACCGCTGTGAGAATGACTTCCTTTTCAGTTAGCAGCACTTGGAATATATTCAAAATGGTCCAGGATGGAGTTCAATAATATGACCAAGTGAGGATCGTCGAAATGAGTTCTGGGGAATAAGGCAAAGGAATGAAGCGCTTGGTGTGGGTGTTTGCACACTCCACAGCGCGAAATTGTTGTGGGCGAGAGTGTTGAAAGCACCTTATGGCGATATAGGACAAAGCACCGATGGACGTAGCAGATGGTGTCCATGCGTGCTTCACCCTTTTTGCAGCGCCTTTCACGTACATTGTAAGCACTGACAAGCACATTAGGGCCCGGTGAGCTTTTGTTGGAACAGGGTGCCTTTGACTCACCCCCAACGACCATAAGTTGGTCATCGGCGACCGCAAACCCAAGAGAGGAGTTGGAAATGGGCACAAGTTCACTTACGTTGGTCAATGCCAAAGTTTCTGCATCCTTAAGTTGTGCGAATGCACGTTCGCGCAGTTTTATGGTCTGTAAGCACAGAAAACGCAGGTGTTGAGTTAATCTCCGAATTGGAAAGTGTGATTCACTCACAGCTTGCGCTGCTTTTTGTTGTGCGTTTGCCACATTCCCCGTCAAGGTTGCACCTCTGCTTGTTGGGACACTGGACCCCACAGCAAGTTTATCTGCGGTGATCCATCTTGTCTGACGACTTAGACCTGTGGTGACACCAACCTCCTGTAGTGAATTTGCTTTGATAATCTGAGTAACCTCCTTTGCAAGTAAGGTCACACCGCAAAGGGTCACGAAGTTCTTTTGTGGGCTGCTTAATAATTCAGAACCATCACTGACAGACAGTGAATGCAAATCACTCGGAAATTGGGCTGGGCAATCACATAGACAGAGGTGCCAGTTGGTGGGTTGGTGGGCCATTGGCAGAGCATCGGCGGACTGGCGGAGTTACTGACAGCTCAGTCAAAACTAGACGGAGGTCAGACGGATGGAGTGATGATGGGTTGACCGGTACCCAACCTATCGGCGGCATCGGTGTCAACGACCTATAATGGGTTGACCTCGGACCCCAACCTCGGTCCAAAAAAGGGTGTCTAATGGGTTGACCTCCGCCTAATCGGAACCCAACCTCATTACCATATATGGTATATGAATGGGTTGACCGGTACCCAACCTTACCCGGAATTTTCAGGGGTCCTCTGTGACTGCCAGGGTCTAGGCCACGCGTGTTCGACGCGTTGTCTGCGCAGCTGTGATGGCAATGCGATCTCTCGATAGGACCCCAAACACCTCAAAGCTACAACAGCTCACCTGTGAAGTGATACCTTTGGTTTGTAGCTCCGGGTTTCACGGGCTTCGACTTGTGCGAAGATATATGCTCGCTTTGAATGGTAGTTCCGTCAGGCTCAAGGTCAGGTTGACTTAGTTTGTTCCATCTGTGTATTTGGTGGAGGTGCAACATAGGTCACAAGGCCCTCGGCGCTCGTTTGTCGGCCTCGTATCCCATACAGGATCCTAAGCCTGAGGCTGTTCCTTTATATGGTCTCCAGAAACTGTGCCTTTCAAGGCAGGCACCTTCCTTCGGTTCGAGTATCCTTTGCTGCACGTGCGTTGGCCAGCAAGGCATAGGTCCGGAAGTAGGTGGTGGATCTATCAGGTGCGAATGCGTAAAGTCGTGAGATTTGAGATCAAGTAGCTGACCCACAGGGTGGAGTCATCGCAACTACATTTTTCACGCACCAGCAGCGTCGACGTCGTTTCTTGGCCCCACAAGCGCTGCGATTGCAATAGTATACTATCCACGTGCAGGAGAGGGCGAGTACTTCTATTTTGGTTTCACTCCATTGACGTCTATAATATTCCCCCTACCCTTGTATGAGTCTCAGGATACTCGGACGGATATGATGTCTGTTCGTCCTGAGACGCGAAGTCCATCCTTTACATGTATTACAACGCCATAGAAGATGAACGCATCAACCACACCGGGATGATACACACGCATTTTCTGAAACTCTTAGATTGCATACGGACCTCGAGACGCATAGCGCAGTGTCGGTACAGTTCTGTCCCTGGTAAACTAGATCCACAGTACTGTAGGAGTAAGTCGCACCAGGATGTCTAACTAAGAAATATATGATGTGAAACCATTCTACGAGTCTATCCCACTGTTCGTGGATTGTCTATGATCCATCGTGTCCGGTACGAAAGTCAGCGTTCTAATAATACCTGATCGGGGTCTGAGATATCTACTATCTAACATGAGGTCCATTGAGGAAGGTGTCAGGAACGAAATATTGGTGACGGAGAGATGACGAGCAAATTGGGATATACTTAGAGCACATAGCTAGTGAGCTGGATGATAGGCATCCAGCAACCAGCAGATACATGCACAGCGCCAATAACTTTGACATGGCGTTGTGTGATGTGGTCGGGTCCTATTACCCACCTAGGATAGGCACCGTGGCCGTCTGCTATGCAATGCTGGGAAGGAATTCGATAAATTGCACCTATTACGGAGGAAGCGAGAAGCTCACGTCTAAGAAATTGTTGACAGAAGTCCCAATGTGCTTCATGAAACGACCAAGCGTGATTGGGTTCCGTCCCCGGGTTTGGTCTCGCGTGGCAATCTGGCGCCTCCAGTCCTCATAACCTGGCCACTGTGAGGGGTGGACGGATAGAAATGAGAATCTTCGCTGTTAGTATAAAGTACGTATTCTCACGCTTATATGGACATGCGTGGTCGTTACTCCTCCGAGTGAAGCCTCGCTATCCCGGTTGTAGAGGTCACCACGACTTTGGAGAATGTCGGGTAACCAAAAGCCGACCCCACCATTCGTGTTAAAAAAGAAAATGGGAAGCTGAAGTGTGGCCTCTATAACATGGCGCTGAATGTCAGCCTCGTCGGTTGGGATCCATCGCCGCTGGGGCACAACTGTGCCTTCAGTTGTCGTGATGCTGAAGTCCAGTACATTGGCCGATT
>QFEY01000467.1:16676-32506 GCA_003316435.1 Russula virescens | reverse complement strand
TTTTTTTTTTTTTTTTTTTTTGCGAAAGAGCAATTGGATTGCAAGGTAGATAAGACATCGTAGGAGCCATAGGGCATTGGGTTACATTTTCCGGTGTGTGTCGTATTGTAGGTAAGATAAGGTCATATCAGAGCGTAGGATAAAGGATACAGTGACATGGGAAGGCAAAAGAATACTTCAATCATGGCGGTCTCGGGTCAAGGAGCAGTCTCACACTAAGTGGCTTGGAGAAGACTTTGGTCTGGTGAAGGTACCAACATAGTCTCTCCCCTCCATGTGGCGACATGAAGAATGTGCGGAATGTGAACGTGGGGATGTGCATCACTTTCACGTGCCAGTGACAGTCGCACTCATCAAAGTAGTGTTCAGGAGTCCAGAGGGCGTCACCCTCTGGGCAGTCATTGACGTCGTCTGCGCCAGGTCAGAAGCGTAGGGAGTATGTGGCATGGAATGCGTGACCTGTGATGAGTTGGAAGCACGTGGACTGTGCGTGACAATGTTTAGCCTGCAGAACACCCTGCACCCAAGGGTGTAAGTCGATGGTGGGTGGGTCAGTAAAGATGGGGTAGTGTCAATGTGGGTCGTCCTCCTCTAAGGCTGGTCGAAGGGCAGACCATGTGGCCAGGTGGACTTCCCCAGGAGTGGGTATGTCGGGTGTGGGGCAGAGTAGTTTATGTGACGAGTAGACATGGAGAGGGGGAAGGTGCCAGCGCTTGTGAGACCAGTTCCAAGATGGCGAGTACCACCTACATGCGAAACGTGTGGATGAGTCAGTGAGCGCATTACGTAAGGCTAAGAAAAGAGTCCATAGAGTGGGGTCAGATGTGTCCATTGCAAAATGAGGGAGAGCGGAGTCGGAGTATAGTATGCTGGCAGTGGGTAAGGTAGGGTCTAATTGACAGATGCCTTGGATCAATGCGAGTAGGAGGCAGTGTTGGATGGTGGGGCCTGTGGTGTAGTTGGAGATGATGACGGTGTTTTTTGAAACGATTGCATAAAGTCCGACAGGGTTTTTGTAAAGTGGGTGTGGGATGCTGCGTACGAGAAGTTTGGGTAGAACGGGAGATTTAAGCATAGATAAGGATAATTTAGTAGGTAAGTCTTTTGTGAAGAAAGTGACATTGGGAAGCAACCAAGCCGGACAGGCTTTGTGCGAAGGTGGGGAGTAGATCCATGATGTTGGTTGGTCAGGACCGTCAATAGGGTAAAGAGGGTGTAGGTGGGAGGAACGTGATCTGCATAATGAACATAGGGTAGGGTGGCATATGTATGTGAAGTCTGGAAGAGTACAGGCGCGCTCCCAGGCCTGGAGGCCCAGCTTCATCAGACGGACTTTGATAGGTGGGATGCTAAGGAGAGCCTCCATGAGGTTGGCCAGGGTAGTCCGAAAGACACCCGCCAGCTTCCTGCACACCTCATTTTGGGCCACCTGCAAAGTGTCGATAAGTCCCGCCTGTCATACGTTACTGAACCAGATGGGAGAGCCGTAGCATAGGATGGGGATGATGATACTGTGGAACAAACGTCTCCAATGAGTAAGTTCAAGTCCGCACACCGAAGAGCCCAGGACCGACAAGCTCTTAGTGACGCTCCGGACCCTCGTGGCCATGATGGTCATGTGGGGTCGCCAGTCCAGTTTCGAGGTAAAGAAAACCCCGAGGTACCGGACTGTCTCCTTAACTCGAAGCCGCAGAGGGCTTGCAGTCTGGACAGAGCTCAGCTGGTGTGCAAGTAGTACCGTGGGTTTAACTCTGTGGTGGGGTGAAGGGCGTTTAGGTTCGAAGAAAATTACCTCTGTCTTGTCGTGGTCGGCGCTAAGGCTGAAGCGGTCGAGCCATTGTAGTGCCTTGCCAAAGCCCGTGAGAGCTGTGGCGCTAGCACTCATATATGTGGGGCCGGTGCAAAAGATGGCGCCGTTGTCTATGTACATAGAGAGGTCAGTGTGGTCCCAACTCCGAGCAAGCTCGAGGAGCGGTGCAGTGTATAGGCATGACAGTATAGGGGACACGGGCAACCCTTGCGGGCAGCCCTTAAGTGGATGGAAGGAGGGGAATACATCACCGTTGACAGCCAGTCTGACTTCTCTGCGCCCCATGAGGTCGCCTACCCAATGCCGTGTAACCGTATCCACCCCCAAATGGCGCAGTGTGGAGTCCATCGTCGTAGGGCACATAGAGTCGAAGAAGCCTGAGATATCGAAGAGGATGATGCATGAGATGCAGCCATCCCTTCACGCTTCCTCTATCCTGTGGCAGAGTGAGACAGCAGCATTGATGCACAAGTGTTTTGGCTGGGCGAATTGGAAGGGGCCAAGGAGTTGGAGACGCTTGCAATCAGTTGAGAGCCGTCTGGCTATGACTTTCTCTAGTACCTTACCCGTGCACTCCAGAAGGGACACAGGGCAGTATGCTTTGGGTAGAGAATAGTCGGCCTTACCTGGTTTGGGGACGGGTACAACCTTTGCGTGGTTCCACGGGTGAGTACTGTGTGTCATACAGGCATTGAAAAGCAGGGTTAGTGTGGAAGGGTCATGAGAATGAACCCATTTTAGCACGGTGTATGTAATGCCCGATAGTCCCAGTGCAGATCAGGAGGAAGACTCCGTAAGAGCCTCCGTGATCTCTCGATCGGTGATCGGCAGCCATGGGCGTTCCGCTCTGTGATCTGTGTGCCAAACAGGGTTAGCCTTGATCAAATGTCTGTCAAAAAATTGTGTGGTCAGGGTTTTGGCAACGTGTGAGTTGGAGGATGTGATGGTCCTGTCAGATCGTGTAAGAGGAGGGAGGAATGCCTCTCGCCTCCCCTTGCGCCATTTGGCTATGTCCCAGAGGGAGTGGTCCTCCAGGGAGAGCATGTCGTCGAAGTATTCTCGCTTAGCCTTGCATTATTGTTGCATATAGAGTGGTGGAGGGCCCGCGTGAGCACACTGCATTGTGACAGGGGAGCATTTGCCAAGCACTGAACAGCAGCTCGGCAATCGCTATTCCACCATCGCAGGGTCTTCGGTCACTTCGTGGTGTTTGGTCTTGGGCAAACTGCGATATTAGTGTCAATGATAACGTCCTGGAGGTGATTGGCACTGGTGATGGGATCGTTCAATAGAGATCGATCGAGTAAGGCCATGAAGACCCTGACCCAGCGTTCCCTGTCTTCCGAACAAGGGTTGCGCCAAGGGGAGAGAGGGGAGGTAAGGGTGGAGTGGTGGGTGGGAAGGGGTATGGTGATGGAGAGGGAGGTGTGGTCTGACCCATGTGATCGTGGGAAGGAAATGGAGCACGACGGAAAGAGATTGGGTAATTCAAGGAACGCACCATTGCCGAACATCAGGTCGATGCATGAGGCGGGGGTGCCATGTTTTTCCCAGGTCACGCTGTCTGGAGGGAGTAGGGAGGTGAGGTGAAGGGAGTCAGTGATCGTGATGAGGTCAGGTGCCCAGGGCGACACCCGGTGGCCTCGTGGGGACCACAGCGAGCTATGGGTGTTGAAGTCACCACATAGTAAGGTGGGTATCTGTGGGTCGTCAGTAAGTGAGCGAAGTGGAGTAAGGAATGGATGATGGCGTCGGACGTGATGGTAGAAGTTTAAAAGAATGAGCTCAAAATCGGAGGTCTTAGAACAAATGTGAATGCTGAAGGAAGTGTAAGTATGGAAGGAGGGAGCGATGGCTAGATCAAATGAGTGAAGGAGAGACTTTCATAAGTAGATAGTGATGCGAGGTCTCGGGAAATGTTCATCGATACGTGCAGAGGGAAAAAAGGAGATCCAATCCAGGTGGTGTATGGGCCCGCGAATGACAGTCCCATCAGGGTCTGTGTCGCTACGCCCCGTGACAAGTCGTTGCCAGGGGACTTCCTGGATAAGCAGGATGTCAGAGTGGGTGTGGGAGAGGAGGGTGGTCATGATCGCTTGACAACAACCGACATTGACTGACGAGATGTGGATTGCTCTTCGTTGGGTGTCGGCTGTGGTAGGTCGTTCAGTCATGGTGAATGTGTTCATCATGGGTGTTAGTGTCGTCAATGCAGGATGAGTTAGACAGGGCAAGGGAGGCCTGTCGGGACGCAGCGTTGAAGGGGCACTCAGACGTGCCTGCCAAATGGTTAAGGTTAACTCGGCGTCCCTTTTTTGTGCAGACAAAGCACATCACCGGGCAGTTGCATGGAGCCCCTTTGTGTTTAGTGGCGTTGGGGCAGTTCATGGCATGTGAAGCTGTGGGGTGGTTGCCGCCGCAGTGTGCACAAGCTACATGGTCATCAGGCTTCTTGCACCGCTCTGTGCTGTGTCCAATTTTGCGACACCTGGAGCAGACAAGCACTCTCGATTCGTACTTCTCGGCTTTGACTCGCTTGCCAAATAAGGCTGGCGGAGTGCGGAGGATCATCTTGAGTGCATTGCCATCTTTGTCGTGGAATCCCCAGACGACACTCCCGTGTTCTTTGGTCCACGAAGCTTTGGAGCCAATGTCCATCAGCCAACGTGGGTCAGCGAGGCTACGGCATCCTCAGCATACGGGTGAATCCTGGATTTCGCATAGGAGGTCGCTGGGGCTGTAGAATATGTCGAATTCGTCCCTGCAAGGTACTCCGTGGAATACTATGTTAGTGAAGCCATCCTGAGGGACAGCGTGAGCAATATTGCCACCAAAAGGTCGTGCCATGACATGTGTGAACTTCTCCATGGTGGAGAACGTCTGCTTACCAGCGAAAGTGTATACCATGTTTCATGAGTGACCCAGGCATCCGTCGGACCACCTCAACACAACAAGTTCGATGGGTGCTTTAAGGGAGGTCAGTTCAGCCTTGACGTCTTTGTAGATCTTTTGCATGTTAATTTTGATCCAGTCGGGGTAGGAGGGGTGTCAGGTGTCCAGGACCAGTACGTAGTCAGACTGCGCAAGCTCAGCTGGGAGAGGCTTGCGAGCTTTGGATGCAGTCATGTAGGATGGCTTTGCAGAGTTGGATGCAGGGGGTGTCGTCGTAGCCTTAGGGGCTGGTTTGGCGGTGTTCGTGGTAGGTGCCGTCAGAGGAGCGGGAGAGGGTGTCTTCTCAGTGCCTTTTTGCTTCCTTCCTTTGGAAACCGTGGTCCAGGTAAGCGGCTTGTGGGCTGCTTCCACTGGGGTGGGTCCAAAGGCAATAATTTCCTCGGGATCGGAGGTGGGGACGTCCGGTGAGGGTGCAGAGGGTGGAAGTGTAGCAATCGCAGGCCACGAAGGCACACGCTCGGTGATAGGCTTGGTCGTGGGTGCAGGTGCTCGGGAGGCGGCCAGCGTAGGGGCGAAGCACAGGGCACCGGTTGTGGCTCTGAAATGGTCATCATCTTTCGGGGTGAAGGGTGAGTAGATGTTAATGCTATGTTTATGGGCATGCACGAGGTAGAACTCCCGGAACTCGGATGCAAAGGACTTAGACAGTTTTTCGTAGGATTTACCTGTCATCCTCGCATATGCCTGCGAAATGACGTTGTATAAGTCTCGATTATTAATGGCTGCAATGCGTCGGGTCCAGGTGCGTGCAACCATGAGCCTGTTGTCAGGGCCCATGTTGCATCCCATACTCTTGACCAGGCCTGCGATCATCTTGCAGGCTTGGGATTTGTAGTCTATGCGTGGGGTGTCGTAATCCTGGTCGTATAGGTCAGTGTTGATGAGTTGGTCGTCCCGCAGGTGGCGCACGTAATCCCACACGGCCTCGGCGGTTTGCATCTGATGGTCAAGGTCAGATTCGTAAGCTGCCTGCTTCACCTCGATCTCAGGGGGGGCTCTGGCTGGGTCGACGTCGGTGTGGAAGCCCATGTACTCGTGGTCATACGTCTCGTGCATCTTTTTGGCGTAATCCGCAGATTCGACCGCGGCGGCTTTGAGTCATGTTATGGTGGATGCCATCTGGGGGAGGAGTGAGGTTAGTTCGGCAATGCGTTGGAGTGCCTGTCGGGCGTCAAAGTCATCTGGGTCCCGTTGTTCGAGTACGGCTGGTGTGCTCTGCTCCTGCACGGGGTGCACCAGCAGTAAGTGGGCTGTGTTGATGGCGGAGGGTGTTTGGTAGCCGCTGCCCGGTGCCGTACGCCGTTTCTTGGAGCGTGGCATGGGAGGCTGTGAGTCAGCTAGGGTTGGGTTGAGGGCAAGGGTTAGCGAGTTGCATAAGTTAGTTTTCTCTTTCTTGCGTGTTTCCTGCAACTCTTTCGTGAAGCTAGCAAGGTTGGCCTCGTGTTCTTGTCGTAGTTTGAGCTTTTCCTGCTCAAGGTTAGTTCCCAACTGGCATTTGTATTCCACTAGGGCTGCACTGTGCTCGTTGCGGTGTCATTGTTTCAAGGTATCGAGCTTGAAGTCTACTTGTTGGATAGTGCCTTTCTGGAGGTTCGAGACTGTCTCGAAGATGAAGGCCTCACGATCGAAGGAGTTCTCAGCCTCCTTCCTAGCCTCGGTCCGTCTGTACGTCAGTATGTTGTCAACTTCCGCTTGGGCCCATGCCAATATAGTGTTCGAGACGGCTGCCCCAGTGAATTCTCCCTGGATGTAAGCCTCAATGTCCTTACGCTTCTCGATCATCCAGGTCTGGAGCCTGTCGTCCAGTCCCGCTAGTTTGGCCAGTGCTACGTGTGATTCATCTCCGTTCAAGAAGTCTTCGATCAGTCCATCCTTGAGGATGATCTCCTGACTAGCGGCCCAGTCAGATACTTCCCTGCAAGTCTTTCGGTTAGCCTCGTTAAGAAGGGACTCCCGCATGGCCCTTCAATCAAGCTCCGTGGAAAATTGTAGGTCATCGACTAAGCCTTGCGGCTCGGGTGCAGTGACCATGCGTACACAGCAAGAGCAATGTATCCTGCATGTGTTAGCATCTTCGGCAGTCCATAGGAAGCCGCGAATGTCGTCCAGGAGGATGTGAAGTTGGGATAGTGAGTGAGTTTCGTCGCCTGAGAGGTTCTTGAATTGTTCACGTATGTCTTCGGGATCCGAAACAGCCTGCTAGGCCCGGAAGCCCTTCTGTATGGCATACAGATAGGCAAGGACCAGGCGAAGCCAGGTTTCGCATTGGAGTGGGTTATCTTTGTCGTCAATGTCGTCAGTGATGGCGAGGAGGAATGTCTGGGAGTTGACCGTGAGGGTGCATGCAATGTGTCCTTCGTCCCATTCTCCGACGTCGAGGGGGTCGGCTAAGTTGTTGGTGTTGGGTGGGTTGGGGTTATTTATGATGTCCATGAGGAGAGAATCAAGTGGAGGAGGTGGGTTATTCCGAACAGGGATAGGGAAGAGGGAGGGGTTTTCGCCCATCGTAGAACGTGTTGTGTTGGGGGGTTGGGTTGGGGTGGGGAAGGGTTGTGTCGGAATGGTGAGGGTGTTGTGTGGTGGATAGAGTGTGCAAAGTTGTGATGTTTCTGTCTGTAGCCCTAGGTCCGCAACGCAATCTCCTAGGGATGGTGGTGGTATGTGGAAGAGTTCTGGATTTTCGAACTTGGAGCAGGGAAACTCAGAAACGCGGACTAATCAGTGACAAGTCAGGTCCCTTCGTAACTTGAGCAGAGCTGATGGAGCGACGTTATACATACTTGTCAGAAGCGATAGTGGGAGTGGAGAATCAACCTTGAGACGGACAGGATGCTGTGGAGCCTTGGCTTTTATCGTCCATGGCCTTGGATCGTGTCTTCCACGCGTCGTTTGATGCTGTGTTACAGTGTTCTGTACAACCCTTGGACCTTCGGTGCGTGTTATATTTGTCACCGCAATGACACCGCTAACCCGGTCTCTCACGTGAGATCTTACACGATCTCATTGATACAGTAGGACGAGTGGCAAGACTTTGACAAGCCGATTCGGTCCAAGTCCAAGTTCGGAGGCTGCCGCTCGGATCAGATCATAATCGGAACGCCGCGGCCCCACGTCAGCCAACTAATATGACGAGAGCGATGGCCTGGGCTTGTCGAATGTAATGTAATATTATCGTCCTTTCCGATGCCCCCAAAGAAGTCCTGGTGTTACCCACGGCTTAGATCCCCTTCTCGTACTTGTTGCACTTGTCCATCAGGTCTTTGCGTGTTTCCATTAAGAATGTTTTCATTTACATGGTTGATTTCCAGGGTATCATTCGGAACTATGAACGCATGGTAAGACTCATCCGGAAGTCCCGCGTACGTTTCCCATGAAAGCCACCTCATTTCAAAATCTTTACAATGGCATTGTAAAGATTTTGAAATGAGGTGGCTACAATGCCTCGCCATTCTACTTGGCAGTTTTATTGTACTGTACATGGTTGACCTTTGTACATCAATACTTGTCCTTACAGGGCACGCTTCTTGAGATCCTTCACATATGCTTCCAGATCAATCTGAGAAGCCTCGACATTTTCTACATTTCAGGTTCACGATATCATTTGACCTAACGAGATATGTGGGTGGTGATGACAGATAAGAGCATAGTAATGGGCACATCAGGGATAGTGTAACTGTGTAACAAGTATAAGGGGGAATGACAGTAACAGGGCTAAGTGGATGTGCATTCCCAGACGAGTTCCAAATAGTAACGCAATTTCCCTCCTCATTCACCACTGGAAAGCGTTCACGAGTATCTTTAAAAAGCATGTTGTGAGCAGAAGAATGAGCAGCAAAATGAAAGGGACAGTACAAAAAGGACAGAGAACAGGAGTCAATCCCACATAGCTTGCTTTAAAGGCAAGCATGATAATACCGAATGGGAGTTGAACTGGTACCACTTGCTTTAGAGGCAAGGTCGATACTGCTTCACCATCGGCACATGTCTGCTATCTTGTAATCAAATTTGAAAATGGACAGAGTAGGAAACGAACTGGGGCCTATCCATGGCATCTCTCAATACTATTTTGGTTCAGCATGATACCAGTTCATCCTTATTCTATGCCTGCGACATATTTTGACATTCCAGATAAATTTGGGGCACCCAGAGAGACGCAGGCTACCAGGACTCTCCCGAGTCCCGGCCCCGGGCCGAGAGCCCCTTTGCCAATGTATGAATATGCACTGTTACGCTGCTGCTACCCACCCCACTGGCAGCCTTGATTCTCCTCTAAATACCAAAGCGTTTGATAGGCATAGTAAGAGGATGTAATGACATCATGCTGAACCAAAATACTATGGAGAGATGCTGTGGATAGGCCCCAGTCCATTTCCTACTCTGCCCATTTCAGATTTGATTACATGATAGTGGACATGTGCCAATGGTGAAGTGGTATCGAGCTTGCCTCTAAAGCAAGTGGTACCGATTCAACTCCCACTCGGTATTATCGTGCTTGCCTTCAAAGCAAGCCATGCGGGATCGACTCCTGTTATGTGCCCTTTTTGTACTGTTGCTTATATTTTACTGTTCATTCTTCACACTTCAGCTTACAACAGGTTCCTTTGTCGAAGCGAAGCTAATGTAACCGCTTTCCGATCATGAGCGAGGGCTTTTGTAGGAGTGTTTCGTGGCACTCTGAATGTGCCCAATGTCCATCAGCTACTGCAACGAAGGTTGCTTCAAATGTATGATTGCGTGTCGAGGGATAAAGTTTATCTATCTCCGGGTCCCACGAGAAGGGATGCCCATATGACGGGGGTAAAGATGGCCATATGGCATATACTCGATTACGCAACTCAGGACTTGTGGAGGGGCAGGCCGACACCCAAAAACATTGACGATGCGAAAAGGTCATTCTGATTGATCACTAACAACTCAACACATAATCTAGGTCTCCATGGCAGTAGGTCACCATCCTAGTGGTAGACAGTTACAGGACAGCCCAAGAGCTGGCGTATAGAAGTGAATCTTTCAATCGCTTTCGTAACAGGTTCTAACGATATCCGTGAGTCCTGTAAGAAAATGTTTTGTAGCGCGGGTAACACTTCGGTTGCGCGTTCTCCAGCAAGCTCATCCAGGGCGGGTGCGACAAGTCGAAACAATTTTTCAGGTATGACGAGATCCTTCACGTTGGTCAACAGCTGTAGAAGTTCTAGCCATTGGACGTTCTCGATGTCGTCCTGCCAATGTTTTCGACGACTGTCGATCACAAGTCTTTCCGACATGGCGAGGAGGGAAGTCAAGGCCGAGTTACACAGCTGTGTAAGTGATGAAAGTTGCCAATCCGCTGGTCTGCCCAGGATGAAGAAGCGTACATCACCCGGCCTATCGGTATAAAGCCTAACTTCGACTCTGGTATCTTCAAACTGTATGGATGTCAAATTGGGTGCCTTGAAGTTTTCTGTGCGACTGAGAAAGCGACAAAGCTGTGGAATGGCGAATACCAGTTGATTGAAGAATGCGATATCGATCCTGACGAGCAAGGGGCCATCAATTCCGGAGACGATGTCCTCCAAGTATTCGCTATCGCCTTTAAAATATAAGGATTCAAGAGCGGGGAGAACAGCGCCTGTGAGAGGGGGTGAACGTCGGTTTTCTCGGTCAACACGAGATCGAGGAGATCGGAATCGAAGTTCAAGTACTTCGAGCTTAGTCAACATGGACAGGCTGGTAACCATCGCCTCCGGGGTAATGTATCCGGAATGGGGAATATTGCGAAGGATGAGGTGAACGAGGTCAGTGGTGGACAAAAGCAGCTTCCCTATTCCCGGATATGGAATGCCTTCTAAGCCTAATATTTGCAGACGTGGAGCAGATCCACCCAGAAACGAGTCAGGAAGTACCGGAGCCCAATCACCGTTTGACGAGAGAGTGAGTTCTTCCAGCGCCGGAAATGACTTCATCACCACAGAAGTTTTCAATAATGAATTTGGGATCCCATAGATGCAGATTCCAAACACGCGATTGTGCTGCTTGAGCGCGGTCATAATATTAGTGACGCCCGGCAGTGGCGACTTCCAGTTGTGATGGGGGGCAAAGATAAAGATGGGAAATGATAGCGGCCAGGTATTGAGCATCTCCTGCACCAGTCTTCTGTTTGTGCAAAGAAGTCGGAGATCCATGCGACGCGGGGAAGCAAATATGATGCATCGCCATCGTCTGCACACATGCACGAGCGAATTCCATCTATCTTCTACTTCGTGTGTATCCCAATAATAATGAGCTGGACGCCGTGCCACATAGACGAATATTTCTAAAAGGACATCGTCTGGGAGTACGTCGATGTTCACGTGTGAATATAACTGACTAGAATCTGTACTGCCCAAGGCCCCATGACGCTGAAGTCAGTAATGAACTGGTGGAACTAGTGGAGAATCACGGACATTGACTTGCTTCGACCCACAACAGTTTTCGTAGACGTGCAACATGATTTTCCGCTTTTATATCGTCAACGGTCAGCATTGGCGATGCGTTGTCGTAGTCGCTGAGGGACTAATAAGACTTGGTTTTCGAATTTTGAACACGGAGAAACGGCGACTAATGAGGAACAAGTCAGGTCCTTCGCAACTTAGAGTAAGCACAGTTGATGGAGTGACGTTAGATACACGTACTTGTCAGAACCGATATTGATGAGTGGGAGTAGAGGATCAATCTTGAGGTCAACATGACGCTGCGGAGCCTTGCCTTTTGTTGTCGATGGCCTCGAGGTCATGTACACATGTTGTCCATGCGGCGTCATGATGTATATTGATGCTGTGCATCGCTTTTGAGTTCGGCACATCGGTCCATGTTTGTCACCACGACCCCAAACAAATAGAGTCCGAACAGCCTTATACATGATCTACTATCCATTGGTGGAAATTTCGATCGTTATCAGGCAGGGCCCCACCTCGGGACTGTACACCGAGTGGACGTTGATGAATTGTAAGAAATATTACAGGACATCCACACGGAAGCAGGTGATGATGAAGCGATGATGTACGTTAGAAACTTAGAATTCAGCTTGCAGCTTAGTACATTGACGAGGGGTCTTCATCTTCTCCAGCACAGCTCCCCTATCCATGCCCTCCTCGCCGTCAGGGAAAGTCCATACATGACTGGCCGCCCAACTACCGCCAGGACGAATGGCGTCGCGCGTGAGCAGTCGCTCATTCTAAGCAAGAAAGGACAGTCGCTGTTCACCGAGGACACTCTGAGTGCACATTACGATGGCCTTGATAACGTCGCAGCCTGTTCAAATAACGGGGTCAAAGACGACTGTAAATTTGACTTGTTCCTAGGCGGGCGCACCCCCGATGGCACCGTGATCTTCCTGATTCGTTGAACGAGCCAATGGTTTCATCGACTTGCCGTCCTCCTGCCAAAATAGATGAAAGAAAGTAGACGGTATTTGCCAAAGCATCAACTTATGTGCAGATGGGTACCTCTCGCATACTCATTCGTTCGCGTCTCAGGATATCGTACCGTGGTTCAACACGATTATACCATCCATGCGGGCATCCATCGCAGCGTGGGCGTCCTCGACGATCTGAATTCTCTTGATCACGATAGGATCATCGCAGTTCGCGCGCAAGAATGCGAAATCTTCCCACGAGCGGAACCAGACCGAGTTGGCCTCGCATCAACCCGGTCCCGAGCGCGAATGCCTCGCCCACACCTTGCTCGTCGCCCGCGGCTGGTCGCTCGCGGAATGCGTCTAGGTCAAGGGGGAATGCGGGGCGTTCGTCCGCATGTGGCGATAATCGCCGTCTTTACATGAAGGCCGGGTTGGGCATGTCGACTTGTACGCCAACACCGGCAACCAAGGGAAGATATGCCATGTTGAGGCGATCTGGGCGCCAGCCGAGTTGGAATGTATTTAGAGTCACGACGAACGCGGTGAAGCTTGCCGCCTTGGCGTATTGTAGGGCCGATAGTGACACGTCATTATTGTGTGGCCTGCCTTCGCGAGTGAGGGTAGAAGGGAAGGGGGAAAGAGGAAAGAGGAAAGAGGAAAGAGGAAAGGGAAATTGACGCGTGAAGAACGGAACTTTACGGAAGGATAGAGGAAGTTGGAAAGTGCGCTGTAAGGCCCCGCGTGAGGCCACGCGTGGACCTGCGCGCTTCGGAACTTGGCTCATGGTGACATCGCATCGGAACATTCTTCATCCTGCATCGCCTTCGCTTCTACCGGCTCTTACATGCCCCATTCTGACTCTTATTCTTACTGCACAGCCTTAGGTACCAGCTCATGTATATAAACTAACCTCCCTCTACCTACGGACATTCATTGAATCATTGAACCTTTTTTCCCTTCTTTCCGTGTGTCGCGCGCCGTCGCCTTTCCTCTCCCTTCTCTCCTCTTTTCCCTCTCTCCCCCTTTCCCCTGGTCCGGACTTCACTCGGCGAACGTGCCTAGCGCACGCAGCCAACATACAGCGCACCAATAGAGTTGGCAACGACAGTGTCCGTCTCCATTTGCCCTGCCTAAGTTACTGCCTCGATGTAACGTAAACCTGTGGTTAACATTACGAATGACATGTCAACGGTTTCTGATGAGGTCGCAGTCGCGAGCTCGTCATCTTTGTGTGAGATTCCTTGTACTACCAGGCCAAGGCAGCCATCCTCTAGTTGATGTGTTACCGTAATAACAAGTCATAAGTAGTTGACCTTTGCACCATCAGGGCTTGTGACCACATTGCGCAGCAGCCATTGCGTGTGTCTGCACTCCTCGGCTCGATTTGAGGAGCTCTGGACATTTTCTACATCATAGCCCAATATGTCATAGTACGATGAGATGCATTATATGCGTGATAACAGACGAAAGTATATTCGCTGGCATATCAAGGGTAGAGCAAAAAGTATAAAGGATATTGGAAAGCGCTATGTGGATAATACCAAATATTGAATGGGTGGCAGAGAGCACTTATTCATCACCAACGTCCCAGCGCATGTACTGTTAATCTGAGCCTCCACCACCGGTGTCTTCATCGCCCTGGTATTGGATAGTTACTGGATAACCCAAGAACTGTCGTGTGGAAATGAACCGTGACCTTCTAATCGCGTTGCTGACAGCCTCCGATGGTCGTTGGCACTTCAAAGAAAGGCTTCGTAGCGCGGGTAACACTTCTGTTACGTGTTCTCCGAGGAGCTCGTCCAGGGCGGGTGCGACAAGTTGAAACAAATCCTCGGATATGTTGAGATACTTCACGTAGGTGAACGGCTGTAGAATTTCTAGCCATTGGACATTCTCGATGTCGTCCTGCCAATATTTCCGATGGCCGCGGATCTCGAGTGTTTCCGATGTGGTGAGGGGTGATAAGGCTGGATTGCAGAGCTGTGCAAGTGATGAAAGCTGCCAATCTGATGGGTTGCACCAGATGACTAAGCGGAGCCTACTGCTAACAGACTTGGAGCAGATTTCAACCCAGCTATCATGAAACCCTATGAATGCCCAGTTGGGTGCCTTGAAATGTCGTGTGGAATGGAAGAAGTGGTCAAGGTGGGGAGTGTCGAATACCAGTTGATTGAACAATCTGATATCCATGTCGTCGACTCGAGGAGCATCAATTCTGCATATGATGTCTTCCAGGTACTCGCTATCGCCGCCGAATGACAGCGAGGTGAGAGCGGGGAGGACAATGCGTGTGAGGGGAGGTGGATATCGGCTTTCTCTGTCAATCCAAGATCGGGGAGATCGGAATCGAAGGAGAAGATTTTCGAGCCTAGTCAACGTGGACAAAATGGCAACTACTGCCTCGGGGGGGATGTATCCGGATTGAGGAATATCATCAAGGTCAAGGTCGACGAGGTCGGTGGTGGACAGAAGTAGCTTCCCTACTCCCGGAAATGGAATGCTTGCCAAGGAGAATGTTCGCAGCCGTGGAGCAGATCCACCCAAAAACGAATCGGGAAGCACCGCTGCTTCTGGATCCTGAGAATTAAGAGTCAGTTCTGTCAGCGCCGGAAATGACTTCTTTGCCACAATGTTTTTCAATATTGAAGTTGTAGCACCATATATTTCGATTCCACACACGCGATTGTGTTCCTTGAGCGCGGCAGTGATATTGGTGACACCTCGCAGTGGGGTCTTCAAGGTATTATAATGTGAAAAGACATAGATATTTATGGGTAACGGTGGCCAGATGTCGAGCAACTTCGTCACTGGCCTTATGTTTGTGCAAAGAAGTCGGAGGTCTAGACCACGGGGTGAAGCAAACACGATACATCGCCATCGGTTGCATACGTGTACAAGCGTAAGCCACCCATAATCCCTATATCTTGGTCCAGATTCATGGCGTGAAGCATACGCTTGAAGCCTGACCGCACAGACGAATATCTCTAGAAGGACATCATCCGAGAGTACATTGATGGTCGCTCGTGGATATGGTTGATTCGGATCTGCACTGCCCAAGGTCCCACGTCGCTGAAGTCAGCAATGGACCAGAGGAACTAGCGGAGAATCACGGACCTTGACTTGCTTCGGCCAACAACAACTTTCGTTGACGTGCAACACGATTTCTCGTATTTGAACGCAGGACAGGCGGCATTGGCGATGCGTTGTAAGTGAGGGTCCGACGTTTCAACTTTGAACTTTGAACAGGGAGACTCGGAAACGTGGACTAATGAGTGACACTTGAAGCAAACTTGAAGTCACATCCCTTCGCAGTTTGAACAGAGCTGAAAGCCTCAGCTGATGGAGTGACGTAGTTGTCAAAAGCGATGGTGGGAGTAGGGAATCAGCCTTGAGACAGAGAGGATGCTGCGGAGCATTGCCTGTCATCGTCCACAGCCTTAAGGCCGTGTTTTACCCGTGCTGTGTCTTTTTTCACAACTCGGGAGCATCGGCCCGGGGGCATGTTTGTCTCTCGCGCACATATCTGTCATATCAATGATATCATTTCATTCGATGTCGATGTCCTATCTTGGAGGCGTATTCTAAGGTAGATATATGAAAAAGGAGTATCACAGTACATTTACATGGAAGCAGGTGATGATACGCTATTACGCATTATAACTCGGCTCCGGGTCATAACTTTTTTTTTTTTTT
>QFEY01000467.1:0-16662 GCA_003316435.1 Russula virescens | reverse complement strand
TTTTTTTTTTTTTTTTTTTTTTTTTGCGAAAGAGCAATTAGATTGCAGAGGGTACAAAGGTAGTAGTCGTAGGACATTGGGTTACGTTGTTCGGTAGGTATATCGTGATAATAGTGAGAAGACGTTGGAAGGATACATATTATGTAGGGTAGAGCATTGTTGGGACAGGAAAGTAAACATTACTTACGGTGGTCTCGGGTCAAGGAGAGGTCGCGCGCTTAGGGGCTTGGAGAAGACCTTGGTCCGGTGAAGGTACCAGCAGAGTCTCTCCCCTCCGTGTGGTGACATGAAGAAGTCGTTGTATGTGAAGGTGGGTATGTGTCTGCCTTTCACGTCCCAGTGAAGGTCACACTCGTCAAAATAGTGTTCCGGTGTCCAGAGGGCGTCCCCCTCCGGGCACTCATTGACATCGTCGGCTCCAGGTCGGAAGCGAAGAGAGTAGTTGGCATGGAACGCGTGACCTGTGATGAGTTGGAAGCACGTGGACTGTGCATGACGTCTTTTGGCTCGTAACACTCCTTTAACCCAAGGGTGAAGGTCGAGGGTGGGTGGGTCGTGAAAGACAGGGTAATGTCGACGTTGGTCATCCTCCTTGAGTGCTGGCCGGAGTGTGGTCCAGGTGGCGAGGTGGATGTCTGCGAGGGTAGGAGGGTCGGGAGTGGGGGAGAGGAGTTGGTGTGACGAATATATGTGTAGAGGGGGAATGTGCCAGTGTGTATGGGACCATCTCCAAGACGGCGAGTACCACCTACATGAAAAGAAGGTGGGTGAGTCATGAACCGCATTATGTAGTGCAGAGGCAAGCGTTCGTAAGGTAGGGTTAGATAGGTCCGTAGCAAAGTGGGGGAGGGCCGAGTCGGAGTATAGTATAGATACAGTGGGTAGAGCGGGGTCTAGTCTCCGTATGCCCTGGATGAGGGCGAGGAGGAGGCAGTGCTGTATGGTTGGGCCGGTGGTGTAATTGGAGATGATGACGTTGTTTTGTGAGACAATTGCATAGAGTCCAACAGGGTTTTTGTAAAGTGGATGAGGGACGCTACATATAAGGAGTTTGGGAAGAATAGGCGATTTTAGGGTAGATAGCGCGAGTTTAGTGGGTGAGTCTTTGGTAAAGAACGTAAAGTGAGGAAGGGACCAGGCCGGGCAGGCCGTGTGCGGTGGTGGAGAGTATATCCAAGGTGTGGGTAGAAGAGGTCCGTCAAGCAGATAAAGAGGGTGGGAATGTGAACGATTGCGTCTGTGTAACGATCGTAGGTTAGGGTTGCGTAGGTAAGTAAAGTCGGGAAGGGTCCGAACGTGCTCCCGGGCCTGCAGGCCCAGCTTCAGAAGACGTACTTTGATTGGTGGGATGCTCAGAAGAGCCTCTGTGAGGTTGGCCGGGGTGGTCCGAAAGACCCCCGCCAGCTTCCTGCACGCCTCATTTTGGGCCACCTGCAAAGTGTCGATGAGTCCTGCCTGTCGTATGTTACTGAACCAGACAGGAGAGCCATAGCATAGTGTTGGGATGATGATGCTGTGAAAAAGACGTCTCCAGTGAGTGAGTTCGAGGCCGTGCACCAAGGAGCCCAAGACCGAGAGGCTCTTAGTGATGCTCCAGACCCTAGTGGCCATGATGGTCACGTGGGGTCGCCAGTCTAGCTTCGAGGTAAAGAAGACCCCGAGGTACCAGACTGACTCCTTAACTCGAAGCCTGAGGGGGCTTGCGGTCTGGACGGAGCTCGACTGGTGTGCGATCAGGATGGTGGGTTTAACTCCATGGTGGGGTGAAGGGCGTTTGGGATCGAAAAATATTACCTCTGTCTTGTCATGATCTGCGCACAGACCAAACTGTGTTAGCCAGTGAAGCGCCTTGGAGAAGCCCGTGAGGGCCGCAGAGCTGGCGCTCGCATACGTGGGGCCAGTGCAAAAGATCGCACCATCGTCTATGTACATAGAGAGGTCAGTGTGGTCCCAGCTCCGAGCAAGCTCGAGGAGCGGTGCGGTATAGAGGCATGAGAGGATGGGAGAGACAGGTGACCCTTGCGGGCAGCCCTTCAGAGGGTGGAATGGGGGAAAGATGTCACCGTTCACTGCAAGTCTGACCTCCCTACGGCTCATGAGGTCGTGTACCCAAGCTCTCGTGACTGTGTCCACTCCCAGGTGTCGGAGGGTGGCGTCTAGCGTGTTGGGGCACATGGAGTCGAAGAAGCCCAATATGTCAAACAGGATGAGGCATGAAATGCGCCTGTCCTTCCTAGCTTCCTCGATCCGATGTCGGAGCGAAATGGCGGCGTCGACGCACGAATGCTTTGGTTGTGCGAATTGGAAGGCGCCCAGGAGTTGAAGGCACTCGGCATCGGTGGAAAGGCGTCGGGCAATGACTTTCTCCAGAACCTTGCCCGTGCACTCCAGGAGCGAGACTGGGTGGTAGGCTTTGGGGAGAGAATAGTCTGCCTTGCCCGGCTTTGGGACAGGGACAACCTTGGCGTGGGACCAGGGGTGGGTGCTGTGGGACATGCAAGCATTGAATAGGGTCGTCAGTAGAGTCGGGTTATGGGCGTGGATCCATTTCAGCACCGTGTACGTAATCCCCGAGAGTCCGGGTGCAGATCGGGAGGAAGACTCCGTCAGAGCCTCATGTATCTCCCGATCAGTGATCGCTAACCATGGGCATTCCGCCCTGTGATCCGGGTGCCAGACAGGGTCCGCTTCGATCATGTGTCTGTCGAAAAACTGTGTGGTGAGTGTTTCGGCTACCTGAAGGTTAGAGGACGTGATGGAGCTGTCTGGGCATGTGAGGGGTGGAAGAAATGCCTCCCGCCTCCCCTTTCGCCACTTAGCCACATCCCAGAGCGAGTGGTCCTCCAAGGTGAGCATGTCGTTGAAGTACTCCCGTTTAGCTTTCCGTATGGCTCGGTGAAGGGCTCGCGTGAGCGCGCTACGTCTGGAGAGGGGAGCGTTTGCAAGGCGCGTGACCGCAGCCCAGCAATCGGCGTTCCACCAGCGGAGGGTCTTTGCGTGCTTGGGTGATCGAGGTCTAGGGCAGACTGTCGTGTTGGTATCGATCAGGACGTCCTGTAAATGGTTAGTGCCAGCAACCGGGTCGGTTAGGAGAGATGGGTCGAGCAGAGCCGAAAAGACCCGTAACCAGCATTCCCTGTCTTCCAAACGAGGGGCACGCCAAGGAGGGAGAGAGGAGGCAAGAGTCGAGTGACATGATGGGAGGGGAATGGTGATCGTGAGGGAAGCGTGGTCTGAGCCGTGTGAGCGTGGGAAAGAGATGGAGCATGTGGGGAAGATATTGGGTAAGTCGAGCAGGGCCCCGTTACCGAACATCAGATCGATGCACGAAGCAGGAGTCCCTTGTTTCTCCCAGGTCACACTGTCAGGTGGAAGGAGGGAGGTGAGGTTGAGTGCATCAGTAATGGTGATGAGGTCCCGTGCCCAGGGTGAAGCCCAGTGTCCCCGTGGGGACCAGAGTGAGCTATGAGTGTTGAAATCTCCACAAAGGAGAGTGGGAACCTGTGGGTCGTCAGCTAAGGAACGTAAGGGATCAAGGAGTGGCTGATGGCGTTGTACGTGGTGATAGAAATTTAGTAACACGAGCTCAAAGTCCGAAGATTTGGAACAAATGTGTATGCCAAATGACGTGTAGGTGTGAAAAGAAGGAATGATGGATAAATCAAAGGAGTGTAATAGTGATTTACGTATGTAAAAAGCAACGCGGGGTCTAGGTAAGTGTTCGTCGATGCGGGCAGAGGGGAAGAAGGAAACCCAGTCCAGGTGGCATATAGGCCTGCGAACGACAGTCCCATTGGGGTCTGTGTTGCTACGCCCCATGACCAGTCATTGCCACGGGACTTCCTGAATGAGAAGGATATCAGAGTGAGTAGAGGTGAGGAGGGTGGACATGATCGCGGCTCGGCGACCGACATTGACTGAGGAAACATGGATGGCGTGTAGTGGGTTCTTGTTGCTGTGCAGTTGTTCAGTCATGGTGGATCTGTGCATCATGGGGTTGATCGTTGTCGATGCGGGAAGATGCTGAGAGGGCGAGTGACGCTTGTTGGGAGGCGGCATCGAATGGGCAATCCGACGTGCCCGCCAGGTGGTTAAGGTTGACCTTCCGTCCTTTTTTGGTGCAGACGAAGCACGTCACGGGGCAGGTACACGGTCCACCCTTGTGCTTAGCGGCATTGGGGCAGTTGAGGGCATGGGAAGCTGTGGGGTGGGAGCCGCCGCAACGGGCACATGCAACATGGTCTTCCGGCCGCTTACAACCCTCCACACTGTGCCCGACCTTGCGACACCGTGTACAGACGAGGACTCGTGATTGGTATTTCTCGGCTCGCACGCGTTTGCCGAAAAGGGCAGGCGGGGCACGTAAGATCATTTCGAGTCCAGACCCGTCTTCGTCGTGGAATCCCCAGACGACGCTACTGTGGTGCTTGTGTTTGGTAGATTCTGCCCCAACGTCCATGAGCCACCGGGGGTCAGCCAGGCTACGGCGACCTCGGCAGACGGGGGTTTGCTGTATTTCCGCCAGTAGGTCCGCAGGGCTGTAAAAGACGTCGAATTCGTCCCTGCATGGAACACCATGGAAGACCACGTAAGTGAAACCGTCCCGTGGGACAGCGCGAGCAACCTGCCCTCCGAAGGGCCGTGCCATAACGTGTGTGTATTTTTCCATAGTCGCGAACGACTGCTTACCACCAAATGAGTATACCATGTTGCGGGAGCGTCCCAGACGGCCATCAGACCACCGAAGGGAAACTAGCTCCAAGGGTGCTTTAAGTGAGGTTAGCTCTGCTTTGACAGACTTATAAATGCCCTGGGTGTTCAACCCAAGCCAGTCGGGGTAGCTGGGGTGGCGTGGGTCGAGGACAAGGACGAAGTCAGACCTTGCCAGCTCGGCCGGCAGAGGTTTCTTGGCTTTAGAAGCGGTGGCGTAAGATGGCTTTGCGCCGCTCGTCGTGGTCTGCTTTGTCGCTGTCTGCGTGGAGTGGCCCGCCGTAGGTGCGGTTTTGTTGGAGGCAGGGGCCGTAGCTGGAGTAGGTGTGGTGGACTTGGCTTGGCGGTTCTTCTTCCCCTTCCCCACCGTCGTCCAGGTGAGTGGTTTGTGGGCAGCTTCAGCCGGAGTGGGGCCAAAGGCAATGATCTCGTCGGGGTCGGAAGTCGGTACGTCGGGGGAGGCTGGTGGTGGTGCGAGGGTGGCGATCGTTGGCCAAGACGGGGCCCGCTCCGTGATCGGCTTCGAAGGTTGAGGCAGCGGGGCGACGTGTCGGGCTTGTTGTTGTGGAGCGGCAGCGCGTGTGTTTATGGTCGGGGCAAAACACGGTGCTCCGGTAGTCGCGCGGAAATGGTCGTCATCTTTGGGGGTAAATGTAGAGTAAATGTCAATACCATGCTTGTGCGCATGTGCGAGGTAGAGTTCACGGAATTCAGACGCAAAGGAAGAAGAGAGCTTGTCATACGATTTACCCGTCATGCGCTGATATGCCCCGGAGATGAGGGATGCGAGGTGTGAGTTGTTAATCTCAGAGATCCGGCGCAGCCAGGTCCGGGCCACCATGGGGCGGTCATCGGGCCCTAGCTCGCGTCCCATAGTCCGCTGGAGTCCCGCCACCATTTCACAGGCTTGCGCTTCGTAGTCAATGCGGGGTGTGTCGTAGTTCTGGTCGTAGAAGTCGGTATCAATGAGGTTGGCGGTGCGCAGGTCGCGAACGTATGTCCACGCCCGTTCGGCAGTAACTTCCTGGTTGTTGAGTTCAGTTTCTCGCTTCTCCAGTTCTGCAATCTGGTCACTCGAGGGCTGTGGTGCGGGTTGGAAGTCAGTGGAGAAATCCATGTACTCGTGGTCGTAGGTTTGGCGCATTTTCTTCGCATATTCGGCCGATTCCAGCGCCGCGGCTTCCAGACGCTGGATGGTGGCGGCCATCATCGGGATGAGTTCGGTGCGTTCGGCAATGCGTCGAAGGGCGTCTCTAGCCTCGAAGTCGTCAGGGTCTCGCCTATCAAGGACGGCGGGGGTGCTCTGCTCGCGTTCAGGGTGGACTGGGAGAACGAATGCCGTGCTGATGGCTGTGGGAGTCGCCGGAGTGTGTGGGTCGTTCTGGGTGCGACGTCGCTTGGTTCTGGGCGTAGCCAGACCTGTGTCGTCAGCAGGGTCAAGGGCGCTGGTGAGGGTAAGTCGGAGCTGTTTCTGTTCAACCTCGAGGTCAGTGCGTAAGCGAGTCATCTCGGCATCATGTTCAGCACGAGCGTCGAGTTGGTCCTGTAAGAGTTTAGCGGCCAATTGTTTCTTATACTCGGTTAGAGCGGATGCGTGTTCGTTACGGTAGCGTTGCTTGAGGGTTTCGAGTTCGTGTTCGACTTGTTCGATGGCCCCCTTCTGTAGCTTCGAAACGTGTTCAAAAATGTACGCCTCCTTGTCGAAAGAAGATTCCGCCTGTTTCCGGGCTTCCATCCTGTGATAAGTGAGTAGGTTGTCTACTTCCGCTTGGGTCCACGCGCTAATAGTGTTGGAGACGGCCGCGCCGGTGACCTGTGATTGGATATATTCTTCGATGGCTTTGCGTTGGTCCGTGATCCAAGAGTGAAGGCGATCATCGAGCCCAACATAATCGGCAACGGCCTTGTGTCCGTCAGTGCTGGTCGTCAATTCTTCGATCAAACCTTCCTTCAGGATTATTTCCTGAGAAGCAGCCCAGTCGGAGGCTTCCTGGCATGTGCGGCGATTAGTTTCGTTCAGTAGGGATTCACGGAGCGCTCGTCTGTCAAGTTCGTTAGCGAATTGCAGGTCATCGATCGTGCCAGCAGGTTCTGGTGCGGTAACAGTGCGGACACAACGTCGGCAATGAATGCGGCGTCTGGACGTGTCCTCAGCTGACCAGAGAAAGCCCCGGACATCATCAAGTAGAATGCGGAATTGGGAAAGGGAGTGGAGCTCGTCGCCGCTTAGATTCTCGAAGGCGTCCCGTATGTCGTCGGACCCGGACTGTTCCTGTTGAGCCCGGAAAGCTTTCTGGATGGCGTAGATATAGGCCAGGACAAGTCGTAGCCAAGTCTCCCGTGCCAGAGGGTTGTCGTCGTCGTCAATGTCCTCTGTCATGGACAGAAGGAAGGTTTGGGAGCCCACTATCAAAGTGCGAGCGATGTGTCCTTCTTCGAACTCGCCGACATCAAGAGGGTCGGACAGGACGTTAGTGGTGGGAGGGGTGTCTTGGTTGATGATTTCGCATAGTAGGGATTCGAGGGGTGGGGGAGGGTTGATCCGAACGGGGATAGGGAAGAGGTGGGGGTTGTCGCCCATGATAGAACGTTTGACGTGGGGTGGTGAGGTGGGGGGGAAGGGAACGGGACAGGGGTCGGAAATGGTGAGTAGTGAGGACTGCTGATGTGCAAAGAGTTTGGTGAGAAAAGGCCCTAGGTCCGCAACGCGATCTCCTAGGGATGGTGGTGGTAAGTGGAAGAGTTCTGCCGGGTCATAACTTGGTACATATGCATGAGGTCTCGACCTTCTCCAGCAGCTTCCTTCTTTCCCCAGGTCTCATCAATGCTTATATGGCCACTGAGTGAGAGAGTGACCCCATATCCGCGAGGAGTCCGCGGAGTATCATACCTGCTCTACGCCCTCCTCGCCTCCCCGGGCAAGTCTATACAGATTGGGCGACCCACTAACACCAAGACGAATGATGTCGTGCGTGATTAGCCAATCATATGAAACACAGAAAAAGAATTCCCTGTTCATCGAGGAGACCATGAGCACCCGAGAACCCATTACGATAGCCCTGATGACTTTACCACTCATCCGAATACCAGAATCAAACGGACTGTGAACTTGCTTTGTTCCTGAGCTTGGGGCACCTCGATGACGACGTGATCTTCTCTAGAGCGCTGAGCGAGTCAATAGCACCATCGACATGCCGCCCACCTACCAAGGAAAAAAAAGAAAAATTGATGGCATCAGCTCTAGTGCCTAGTTGCGGGAAGAGGACACCCAATCAATCACTTGCTGGGACGTACCGCGCTTCGACACGATTATACCACCTATGTGGGCATCCATCGCGGCGTGAGTGACTTCCACGGACTGAGTGCCCTTAACCACGATTGGACCGCCCCAGTTCGAGCGCAAGGACGTGAGGTCCTCCAACTAGCGGAACCGGTCTTTGTTAGCCTCGCGCAACCATTCTGTCCCAAGCGCAAACGCTTCGCCCGCCCGCTCATCCCCTGCTACGACTCCACGAGGCTCGTGCGGAACACGCCCAGGTCGAGCGGGGACGCGGGTCATTCGTCCGAGCGCGGTGGTCATCGATGTCGTTGCATGAACACCGGGTCGGACGTGCTGACTTGTGCGTTGATGCCTGCGGCGAAGGGAAGGTATGCCGTGTCGAAGTGACCTGGGCGCTACCCGAGCAAGAACGTGTCTAACATCGTGAATTGCGTGGTGAAGCCCGCCGCCTTGACACCTCGTAGGACCGATAGTGTCACTTCGTCATTGCGTGGCTTGCTCGAGCGAATAAGGGTTGAAGGAATAAAGAAAAGAGAAAAGCAGCGAAACAATGGGAGGGAAGAAGGAAAGGAGTGAGTACCAATAGAGCTGAAATCAGCTATGCCCATCTCCATTTGCCTTGCATACCGCCTTCATGGAGCACAAACTTGTGGTCGACATAACGAATTGCATACCAACGCTTACTGCCGCGCGGAGCATTAACATCCACGAAGATTATCCCTCCGTTTTCACTTCCACGGATGATGATCGTGTGAGCGGATGATAGGGCAAGTGCCTGCATCGAGGCCATGTCGTGTTTGTAGAAAGAGGGTATCGCCAGGCATAACTGGAAGACCGAGAATAAGGGTGGTGTGAGTGCAGAAGGGTGACAGGGGATAGAGGATGTCTCACGAGAAGCCATGTCCAAATGACGGTACTGTATGTGGGAAAGATCATGATATACGTACAACTCCGACTCGCTGTCATGTTGATCGTGGATGGACGAGCGGGCCGGCAACCAAAATGCTGAGAAGAGAAAAGGTCATTCATGAGGTCAAGCCATACAGTGTGTGTCTGAATATCTCTGTTGTTGTTGGCCGCCTGACGTGGGCGGGGTGTCGTGACTCGTGTCGAATAGGCCAGATAACCCGAACGGCATTACCGTGACAATAGGCAAGTCGATTTTTCTATACATCCCAGGTCAGGAAACCGATCGCATGGTAATGATATAAGAAAATACAGAATAAGTGTAATGGACACAAGAGGACAGCAGGCAACAAGTACATAATACGAAACATCAATCAGATGGGGAAGCTGAGAGCATTTATTGATCACCGACCACCTAACAAAGCATCCAATCTAGGTCTCGATCTTCAGGATCGTCCATGTGGTGGACAGTCACAGGACAGCCCAACAGCTGGCGTGTAGAAAGGAATTTTTCAATCCCTTTCGTAACAGGTTCCGATGATCGCTGTGGGTAACGTAAGAAAATGTTTTGTAGCGCGGGTAATACCTCTGTCACGCCTTCACCGGCGAGCTTATCCAAGGCAGGTGCGACAAGTCGAAACAAATTTTCAGGTATGTCGAGGTCCTTCACGGAAGCGAACGGCTGTAGAAGTTCTAGCCATTGGACATTCTCGATGTCGTCTTGCCAATATTTTCGACGATAATAAGTCACGAGTCTTTCTGACGTAGCGAGGGGAGTCAAGATTGAGTTACAGAGCTGTGCAAGTGATGAAAGCTGCCAATCTAGCGGTTCGCATGAGATGCGAAATGATAGCCCAGGAAAAGGGCTGATGCTGACATCAGTAACAGTAAAAGATATACGCGCAACATTGCGTGGCTCGTATTTTCCTAGGGAATTGATTAAGTTGCGAAGCTCAGGGATGTCGAATGTCAGTTGATTGAAGAATATGATGTCCATGGGGCCGAGTAAATGGACTTCGATTCTGGACATGATGTCCTCAATGTATTCGCTATCTCCCCTCAACCGTAAGGAGAGGAAGGCGGGGAGGACAACGCGAATGAGGGAAAGTGGGCGTCGGTTTTCTCGGACAGCCCGAGATCGAGGGGATTGGAATTGAAGGTCAAATGATATGAGCTTAGTCAACATGGACAAGCTGGCAACCATCGCGTCGGGGGAAATGTATCCGGAATGAGGAATGTTGGAAAGGGAAAGGTGGACAAGGTGGGTGGTGGACAAAAGTAACTTCCCTATTCCCGGAAATGAAATGCCATCTAACCATAATGTTCGCAGCCGTGGAGCAGATCCGCCCAAAAACGAATCGGGAAGCACAAGCGCACTTTCACCGTATGACTCAAGGGTCAGGTGTGTCAGCGCTGGAAACGACTTCTTTGCCACAGAACTGTTCAATAACAGATTTGGAGCCCCGTAGATGCTGATTGAAAACACGCGATTGCGTTTCTTGAGCGCGGTCATGATATTAGTGACACCCGGCAGTTTCCCGCGAAATGGAGAGGCAGAGACGCAAATGGGAAATGGTGGCCAAATATTGAGCAGCTTCTTCACTGGTCTTTCGTTTGTGCAACGAATTTGGAGATCCAGGCGATGAGGTGAAGCAAACACAATACATCGCCATCGTATGCAAACATGCACGAGCGAATGCCATCTATCTTCAGAATATTGAAGTCTCTTGGCCCTCTTGGGACTCTCAAACGAAATATCTTTTGATCGGGCCACATAGACGAATATTTCTAGAAGGACATCGTCGGGGAGTATGCTGATGGTCACCCGTGCGTATCGCTGATCAGAGTCTGTACTGCCCAAGTCAGTGAAGTCACCAATAGACCAGGAGCTAGCGGAGAATTACGGACCTTGACTTGCTTCGGCCAACAACAACTTTCGTTGACGTGCAACATGATTCCTCGTATTTGAACGCAGGACAGGCAGCATTGGCGATAGAACTGGATTTCGAACTTTGAGCAGGGAGACTCGGAAATTCGGACTAATAGTAAGTGGCAAGTCAGGTCATTTCGTACACTGAAGAGAACAGATGGTGTGACATTGGACGTACTTATCAGAAGCGATAGTGGGAGTAGGGAATCATTCCTGAGACTGGCAGGACGCTGCGCAGCACCGCTTTTTATCGTCCATAGCCTTGGGGTCGTGATTTCCACGCGTCGTTTGAGGCTGTGCTACAGTATTTTGCACAGCCCTTGGCGCATCGGTGCATGTTTGTGATTGCCAACTTGAACCGGACGCGAGGATCTCCCATGAGCTGAACCGGCCTGAGTTGACCTCGCACAACCACCCTGTCCCGAGTGTTAATACCTCCAAGTCGCGCGTCTGCTTAACAGCGCTTGTCGTCTGCAGCGATGCGCGTGCGGAACGTGTCTAGGTCGACTCGGAGCGGGAACACGGAACGTTCGTCTGGGCGCAGTGGTAATCGCCGTAATGGCATAAACACGGATCGGATGTGCCGGCTCGTACGCCGACACCTGCAGTGAAGGGCAGTTACGCCGCGTCGACTTGGAAGTCAGGGATGTGTCTGGTGTCCCGACGAGCGTGGTGAAAGCCGCTACTTTGACGCGTCGTAGGACCGATTGCGGCACCTTCGTTATTGCGTGACCTGCTCGCGCGAATGAGGGTTGAAGAGAAGAAACAAATGAAAAAGGGGAATTATCATCGCGAGAAAATTTTGGAGGAACTCGCGGTCCGCAAACTTCCGCTTCCGTGAGGTGATGGTCGTATGCCCCGATGATAGGGCAAGTGCCCGGAATATAGAACTGGGTGACATACTGAGGCTATTCCGTGTTTGTCGAATAAGGGCATCATGATTGAAAGGACAAGAAGGAAGATAATGGGTGTACAAAAGGGCGTCACAGGATATCATACAGCGAGATCAGATACACTGGGATGAGGATGACATACGAAAGTACAGTGACTGACTTGTCAGGGTAGAACAACAAGTGCAACTAACTCGGGAGAATTGCAGGAAACAACGTGGATAACATGAAATATTGACCAGATGACAGAGAGCACTCATACATCGCCGACCACAGAACGCACCGAATCTAAGTCTCCGTCTCCAGGGCGATGGGCCATGTGATGGATAGTTACAGGACGACCCTGCAGCTGGCGTGTGGAAACGAATGTTCCAATCCCGTGTTCCGATGATTGCTGTGGGTTCCGTAAGAAAATGTTTTGTAGTGCGGGTAACGCCTCTGTTACACTGTCACCAGCGAGCTCGTCCAGGGCAGGTGCGATAAGTCGAAACAATTTCTCGCATAGGACGACATCCTTCGCGGTAGGGAACAGGTGCAGGAGTTCCAGCCATTGGATGTTCTCCGTGTCGTCTTCCCAATATTCTCGACCGTCGCAGATCTCGAGGCATTCCAATGTGGGGAGGGGTGGCAACGCCGAGCCATATAGCTGCGCAACTGATGAGAGCTGCCAGTCCGACGATTTGCACAAGATGCGCAACGACAAGCGTGTCGCAAAAAGGTCGATAATGACAAGGGTATTGAAAAAGGACAATGATGCACGATCGGGTGCCTTGAATCTTTCTGTGCGACTGATAAGGCGGCGAAGTTGTGGTGTGTTGAATACCAGCTGATTGAATAATGCTATATGCAGGTTGTCGAGCAGAGGGGCATCAATTCTGGATGCGATGTCCTCCAAGTACTCGCTATCGCCACGGAATGCTAACCAGGTGAGAGCGGGGAGGACAACGCGTGTGAGCCGAGGTGGACATCGGTGATCTCGGTCAGCCCGAGGTCGAGGGGATCGGAATCGAAGGTCGAATTCTTTCAGCTTTGTCAACATCGACAGGCTGGCGACCATCGCCTCGGGGGGAATATAACCAGAACGGGGAACATTGCAAAGGGAAACACAGACAAGGTCGGTGGTGGACAGAAGAAGCTTTCCTAATCCCGGAAATGGAAACCCGCTCAAGAGTAAGTTTTGCAGACGTGGAGCAGATCCGCCCAAAAACGAATCTGGAAGCGCCGTCACACTTTCGTCGTATGACCGAAGAGCCAGCTCTTCCAGGACCGGAAATGGCATCATTATCGCCCGCCTTTTCAATAATGAATTTGGAACACCGTCGATGTAAATTCCAGACAGGCGATTGTGTTGCTTGAGCGCAGTTATGATGTTATTGACGCCTGGTAGTGTGAGGGTCCGGCTTTGAGGCTTACGCTCTGCACAGAGGAAAATGGGCAATGGTGGCCAGATATCGAGCATCGTCTTCACTGGCCTTCGATTTGTGCAAATAATTCGGAGATCCAGGCGATGTGGTGAAGCAAACACGACACACCGCCAGCGTTTGCATACATGCACGAGCGGATGCCATCTATCTCCGTGATATCCTGGTCCCTTAGAGCTCCAATATGAAACTTCTTGAGGTCGTGCGACTCGTGCTACATAGACGAATATTTCTAGAAGGACATCATCGGATAGTATGTTGATAGTAGTCACTCGTGGGTACAACTGATTCGAATCTGCTACTGCCCAAGGCCCCCATGTCGCTGAATTCGGTAATGAACCAGCGGAGAATTACGGACCTTGACTTGTTTCGGCCAACCACAACTTTTGTCGACGTGCAACATGATTTCGCGCATTTGAACGCGGGACAGTCGGCATGGGCGGTGCGTTGTCAGTGAGGGTCTAATGCTTGACGATGAGATGATGTTTTCGAATGTTGAACTTGAACGGTGATGGTGAGAAAAGCCGGCTCGGAGTCGCCGGCAAATAATGGGTGACTAATCAGGGCCAAATTTCGCCACGGAACTGAGGAGTGATGTCGCTCGTACTTGTCAGAGGCCACTCACTGGCAGGCCAGAGCCGGAGTCACGCCGAGTGGAAGTCGACTTTGAGACTGAGGGTGCATCGTAGTGGTTGATTGTCATCGCCCATGAATTGATGCAGTGTATTCGGCATAGCCTTCGGTGTACCGGACCATGCAGCCATGCTTGCTATTACTACCTGGCGTTTTTCCGAACAGTACTAGAGAACTGGGGGGAAGAGAGGGGACTTGTAAATAGTCGAAATTTCGATTGCTGTTATCCAAAGTGGATGCTACCATAATAGGTTCTAACTTCTAAGAAAGAAACCTTACGGTACATTTACATGGAAGCATAGCGGCAGATAGTGACATTATAACCCAGCAGCCCCCCTGTTGCCTCGGATCTCGTCGATGCCCCTGTAACCAACAACGAAGTCCAGACGTGACCTCAGAATCCGCTAAGAGTCCGCGGCCGCGGAGTACCTGCTCCACTCCTTCCTGGCCAAGCTCCAGCGCCCCACTACAGCCAAGAAGGCCGTCTTGTGCGTGGCCAACCACTAAGATCCCAAACAAAGAAAAACCCCGCGCTCACCGAGGACCCATCGTGATGGCCTTGATGACGTCGTCACGTCGCTCAGGGTGCCTGTCCGAATACCCGACCCGGAGTCGAAGAGGACTGTGAACTTGTCTTATTCCTCGGCGCGGCGCACCATCGATAACACCGTAGTCCTTTCTAGGGAGCTGAACCAGCCAAATGGCACCATCAGCCTTCTGTCCTCCTGCCGAAAGCAAAGGAATAATTGACGTCATGAGCTACACTTCCTAGTCGTAGGCGGATGACACCCAATCGTTCGCTCACTCGGGCCTCGGAGACGACAACGGAGAACATACCGCGATTCAGACGATAATGATGCCGTCCTTGTGGGCATCCATCGCAGCGTGAATGTCTTCGACGGTCTGAAATCCCTTGAACATGATGTGGCCAGCCTAGTTCCAGTTCGAGCACAAGAACGCGAGGTCCCCCCACGAGTGGAACCGGCCTGAGTTGGCCTCGCGCAACCACCCTGAAGTTGCCTGAATCGAGTGCGAACGCCTCGCGTGCCAGCTCATTGCATGCCCAGTAGGAACGTGGGACGTTCGTCAGGGCAAAGTGGTAATCATTGTCATAAAAAAAAACACCAGGTCAGACGTGCCGACTTGTATGCCGACGCCTGCGGCGAAAGGAAGGCCCTGCGTTGTGCAACGCGTGACCGAGACGCTCTCAGGCGCAGGCGACGGCGTTCAACGCTGACTCATCTTTTTCTCTCAACCATCCCCGCCGCCGCAAGCTCCAGCAACACAAAACAATGCGCAGGCTGCATCATCGCCAACCCCACACTCCCAATCGCACTCCTTCCCGCCCTCATCGCCTTCGCGTCGGGACCAACTCCGACCTCGCCGTCACCACCTCTCGCCTGCCGACGCGCACTACCTCTCCTTCTTTCTCTCCTTTCCATGGACTTCGCCTTCGGGTCTACCGGCTCTTACAAGCCCTTCACATTAATCTTAGGGACATCGTAGGTACCTGCGTGTATATAAAAAACACTTACACCACCCACTCTGGGGACAGTCAAGTTTTTCTTCTAGCTCTGTTTGCGAGACCTGCCGTGGTCGCTCTCTTTCTCTTTCGTCGTTGCCGTTTCGAGTCAGACTCGTCGCAGTCCTTAGCCCCGCCGTCGCCGCTCTCAGTAAGACTCGCCGTTAGCCGCCCCGCCACTTCAGCTCCAGTTGACCCGCCGTTGGTCGTCCCGCTCCCTTTCTTCGCCCCCGTTTTACCACTTCCTTTTCCCCTTCGCCCCTTTCTTCCTCTCTAACATTTACCCCTTTTCCTCCTCTCTCCTTCTCTTCCTTGTCCAATTTTACCTGGCGGACGCATCTTGGTCACGCAGCCGCCATTCACAGGTATGCTGTAGGTGATCTGGGCACTTCTGAGCGGCAACGTCACGGTGTCTAGCGTCACAACGAGTCTAGTGAAGCCTGCCGGCTTGGCATATCGTAGGGCCGATGGCGTCACTTCGTTATTGCGCGGCCTACTTAAAGGGAAGGGACACAGGAAATGGGGAAATGGGATAGCATCATCGCGTGAAAAAATGAAATGAGGGAAGAAGAGCGGGGAAGTGCGCATCAATAGAGCTAGGATCAGCAATTCCCATCTCCATTCGCCTTGCACGGGCGGGCCACACCGCCTTGATGGGACGTATCTTTTTTTTTTTTTTTTTTTTTTTTTTTTTTTTTTTGGATTTTATTACTGTGCTTTTCATGTGACTTGTTGTGGTGAGAAATTTTGTAAAGAAAATCGGGCACATTGTCTCAATTATATCTCCTCAATGAGCCACCGGAATTCAAAAAGGATTGCACCATCCAACTCTTTGTAATGTAGAGATCATGATTTTGAATGACCGAAGGGCAAACAATGAGGTTTGAAAATTTGGGAGCCACCAGAATTCAAGAAGGACTGCACCAATCAACTCTCTGTAATGTAGACATCACACTTTTAATTGACCGAAGGGCAAACAATGGTGTTTGAAGGTTTCGGGAGTGTTTTGGCATCTTGGGATTGTGTCGATTTTCTTACAAAATTTCCTGCGCGCGACAGGTCACATGAAAAAGGCAGTAACGTCCACCTCGGGGTGCAGAACCCCACATAGGACTCAAGCTCATGTACATGACTGACAGGGGAGTGTGCTAATGAAATCTTTACAATGCCGCATCTCTGCTAATGGAACAAATGACTGCTGTCCTTATGCCTGACGATCGCAAAATTAACGGGTGCGGTGTGTCGCGCCGTAGGGGCCTCTTGGCTTAGGCAGGGGAGCTGTGTGTGGGCGCTCTCATATTGGCCCCCTATCAACGTTTCTGCTTGGTCTTGGGCTTGGCATTTCGGGGGGGGTGTGGCAGTCGCAGAGT
>QFEY01000466.1:0-20562 GCA_003316435.1 Russula virescens | reverse complement strand
TAGTTTCAAGGGATGATCGATGGTTGGTATAGTATTCAAGTTAGTATGAGGCTTCTAGATAGCCCGATGCCCCGAAGAATAAGTCCAGGGTCTTACGATATGTCTTCACTCAATACTGATATGATATGGATGATCCAATAACAATTGATCGGACCTATTGATCCAATCGGCCCCAAGCATGAACACACTACGTCACCGTCGTCTTTAGATAATCGAGTTTGGGAAATGATGAGGATACCCAGAATTTACGTGGCAGATACCCAATAATGTCACGTTGAATGTTGCCAATTGTAAAGCTTGAGCGCATCGAATATGAAAACTCTTGGGATGGCGGCATCGACGGTACGAAAGGTATCAGCCCTTAGTTGATAATTCAGTTGATAATGGGATATTAATTTGGATTAACGCCGTGACATCGTGATAATGACATATGACTGATATGAGTGATATTTTTCGCTACTTGGAAAGCGAGGATTTCCTGATGTTTCAAAGAATTGGTGAGCTCCACAATTGTGTATCCCGAATAAGCTCGATTGACAACCACAACAGAAGCGTCTTTGAAATTGTCACCTTGCCCAAGGCTAGGACCGCATTGCGAGGAAGTGGTGGTGGTGCTGATAATACTGTGCCCGAACCTGCCCGGGCCGACTCGGAGTCCGAAAGTGACAACTCCTGGCCAACTTAAAGCCGATATCGAACAACAGTTACAACACCGCTTGGGAGCCTGTGTGCCTGGGCGCGTCAAAAATCACACGCAATAGGTTCCATTTGGCAACCCATGATAGGGCTAGATAGAGGACGTCGGACGGTGCATCCCTTGGTGCACCCTCCATCCATCTGTATCAATCAAGCAATGCATTACTAATGATGGGGTGTTCCGGCCCATTATCGGGTACTGGTCTCCGTCTTTTCGTATCTAGTCACTATTAGGACTGGATTCCTCCAGGGTGTTCATACGTCCTCTAATTCTCCACAACACACCCCCACTATCAGTACTGTAAGGATGGCCGGTACGCTAGCCCCAGAAACGGCGAGTGTCATCAACGGCACGCGTGCAATCGATGCACGGCCTTGCGCAGTCGGCACAGTGTGTGTCCTGGACCCCTTCCCCTCGTCTCGCTTCTGCATAGTATAGATTTAGTTTCATCATTCCTCACCTAGTTACGACATCAGGAAACCTGTCGCTGATGTGACAGCCTCGTGCCGTCCCTTTTCCTTTCTGTCTCCCCTCTTGCTCTTGTCCTTATCTTCTTTTAGATTAAGTAGCACAGTTCAGAATGTAAATGAAATACTGCCTCGCAAATATAAAAGGGCGTCACGCCCTCGAAGAACTGGGGAGAGCATCATTCGTTTCCCCTCTTTTTGCCTAATCACAACTACACGACCGCACAGGGCCTTAGGTCTGCGTGCCCCGTCATCTTATCACCTTTTTATCCTTCAAGTTCCTTTCCGAACTTACAAGCGTACATTTTAGGATCTCGCGCTACAGTATCCCCCTTTCAGAAAGCAAACAAGACTCGTATTGACAATCGGTGCTCAAAACCTTCTTTTTACCATTCCTAGGCCATTCGCCATTTCCCTCTTCTCCCTTGTTGTCAAGTGTCAACCCCTTAATTCCACACCATTCTACATACCACCAGCACCTAGAGTGTCCCTGAACGGGCCGAGGCTTCCTCAATGTCAAGAATACCCAGTAGCGAGGACCCGCTCGCCATAGCGAACGATTTAGTACAAAACATCGAAGATCAGTGTTTCACAGACGTGCGTATAGTCCAACCACTGGCATGTAGAAATTTGCGAGTGAATCAAGGCTCAATCACTGCTATAAATACATATTCATTCCATCATTCTTACCTCCTACAGTATGCAACAGGTGAGGCCATTGGCTGTTTGGTTCTCAGTTCAAAATGCTGATCGAGGTCTGACGAGAAATAAGTAGCAAGCGTGGCATTAATCGTAAGTGGCACGTCTGCATAATATACGCTGATGAGATAGCTAACACCTCCCCGCTCTGTCGACCCCATTTAGCTTTACGACTGGTTGCTGACAAGCCAAGAGGAGGTGATAATTTTTGTGCCTTCTCCACTTACATTCTGCTATATAATAATGGCGAATGTCCTCCTCGAGACAGTTGGCTTTTGTGTGGCGCAGGGGCGGGAGTTTTTATGTCCGGGCGTTATTCGTGGGTGCACGATACGCAGGGATTGCATTGGCAATTTCGTATTTCGTGAGTGCAGCCAAGTTGGCCAAGGTCGTCCGTGGGTTCAATAATCAGGGTTTATGACCCCAAACAGTGGATATCGGACTTTCCTCTGATTAGTCTGACGATCGTCACAATCTTATGTTCAGAAGGTGAGCCTGTCTAGTGCTGTTGCTATTAACCTTCATCATCTGCTTGTAGTCATCTTTGCGACGAGAACGTGGGCCATATGGGAAAGGAGCCGTTCGTTGCTTGTATTCCTCGTTGGATTGACTATTGTATAGTCGTGGTTCTTGAAATGTGTTCTATCTTCAATTACTGACATGGGTGGTTGGAGGCTTGTACAGCATTAGCGATCGGAGTGATGATGGCTACGGAATCCAATGACCTTGGCACGTCACGTTACTTCACTTTTCTAACCGCGGACCGGTGATTTAACTTTTCAGTTTGCGCACAGTGACATCTGTTACTTTAGTCATTGAGGGTGAAGGCCAACTTCAAACGCAGAGAAGCACTGTCAAGTTTGCATGGGTTGTATCAACAGAGATTTTGTCCATAATGATTTTTCAGTCTGGTTTGTCCAGCTGTCTCGCTCGGGCAGTTGTTGTGGCTAACATTACGCAGTTGTGTTGGCCTTGACTCTGTACAAACTACTGCCACACCGTAGATACATCTCAAGATCGACAATGGTAAATGTCCTTTGTGTTGATGGTCAGTGCTTAGTTTTCACAATGATTGCGTCGGCTGAAATTTTCGCTATCAAACCCTATGGCAGGCATCATGTACTATGTTTTCATGCTCCGTAAATATTTCTTTTCATTTCCTTGCGTGTCTTTTAAACGGATTGCATGTAGTTGTTGGGGTTCTGCACATTGGAGCGATGCTGATATTCTCGGTGAGCATGCTAATATAATTAACATGACAAATTGGGTAGTCTGATGAACCCACGTATAAAGCGCGCACGCGCACCAACTACACTTATACAGTGAGCGCCGACGCGAGCACTTTCCCGTTGACTGAGATATGCATTTCACAGGTTCCAGGCTATCCTACACAGTGTCCTTTCGACGCGAGTGGTGCTTCATATTGCCAAGGTGTTGAAGCAGGACATCATTGATTCACAGGGAACTTCAGCACAGAATAGGTCGGTCGATGGCCTGAGGTTCGCCGAAGGGGCTTCAGTTGAGCTTTCAGATCTCAGAGCCTGAGATGCAGGAGACTTGTTGAGACGCCACTGTACTGTACGGTTTGAGTTCCAGTCATGGCAGGTGGGAATTCAGTATAAAGAATGGATGTCCTGGACGCCTCTTCTTTGTGGCAACGCTGTGTCGCAGAATTGCGGCGCGCGAACCCTATCGGCCGCGTAGTCGCTTAGATTAGATTATGTCATATATGCTTGCATTTTGCTATACACATACAAAGTATCGCCCGCTGTCGCGCCTACGAGTGCGCACTTATATAGTTTGTAAGTTATCTAGATTAGTCTTCCTGGCCTGTGCCCTACCTTTTTGTACCTTAGAATACCGTAAACCTGTGCTGGTCTTTGATACTGGTAGACAGACTCCCAACCACGTCAGTTTGTGTGTCCGCTCGCGCGTGTCCCAGCTGAGTATATACTATACTCATGTCTCTGCATAGGCATTTTGCTATCACCTCCCGCTCTCGCTCCCACTCACCCAACCTCACCTCTTATGGTTACAGCCTACTTGGTTCAGTAATTGTGAACAGTTGGTAAGTTGCCCCATCCCCATCTCCCGTAGACAACCGAGCTGTATCAATGCACCATTTTTGAGTAGGAGAGTCAGCTTTTTCACGGAACACAGAAGTATGGCCAGCAAAATCCATGAACAGGTCCATCAACTTCTGCAGAGGCGACCCTTTCACAACTCAGAAGCATCTTTTTAATTGTGAGTCACTGACAACCATGGCAATAACCATTTATGTCTCATTGATCTGGCGGGCATGGAACTCATGATCTATATCCGGCCGGGCCCTTGCTTACCACGGTGTAGCAATCCCATGGCGGCTAGGCCCAGAGCCAAGGTGCACTGCAGGCATCAATCGCCGATTCTAGAAAGTGGCACGAAGCAGCTGAGGTTGCGATGACCCAGACAAATGCAGCAGAGACTTGACACCTACTAGACTCAGAGGAGCTGGCCCGCTGCAGTGGAGGGTGCTACGACTCGGAAGATGGGTCCAGGTCATGCAACATCAGGGGAAACCTCCTGCGCTAGCGAGAGATTAATTATTGATAATGGGAATAAACATAATAAACATTGATAACTGTTCATAACTGTCACTATTCTCCATTCTCTGGCAGTTACGCGCATTGTGAGCACTGGTGATTATTGCTAAATTATTGGAAAGATATCTATGCAAATCTCAAGTAGTTGTGCCTATTAGTAAACGGGTTGACGTAGAAAGTCTGGCAATGATCCAAAACTGTAAAAGAGTTCCAGTTCTCTGGAATGGTTGTGCCAAAGCGAGGGAACAGATGTACACTACACAGGATCCATTCCACTGGGATCACACTCACAGACAGCCGACCATCTTCAATTGCTTTGGATACCCTGTACATACGATGAACAGGGTCTGGCATTGCGGGGATTTGGGTGAACCATTCAACGTATGCGAGGTGGGAAGGAAGGGTGACGTCCGGGGATGGAAAGAGTTTGGAAACCCACTTGGTTGGTATATGGAAAATGACATGGACTCGTGCTATCTGGTCAACTGAATCACACTCAGTTTGGTCTATACATCAATTCTGAATGGACCTACCTTTGCTGCTGGAACGTGTGATACGACGGACAAGAACAGTGTCGAATCTTGAGGGTATGACCCGCCCATGCGAATCCGTATGTTCTGGGCATGCCTGCACTGCGTCTACGGTGTCTGACTTGTCACCATTGTCACTAGATACAAACCTGATCCTATGAAATACCGGAACAGCATGGAACAGGAGTAGAGTATTTGCTCCCCGATTGCGTAGAGCTCGCCCAAAGATGTTGGGATTGTTGACATGGGCAATGAAATCGGCCAGGGCATCTTGGAATTGAGTCATGCCATACTTTGCATCAAGATCATTCCAGGACACGGACTTGATTGTCGGGTTTCGTGCCATCTTTAGAATACCGATATATGCCTCAGTGCATGGCAGGCCAATAGGCGTCGTAATGTCCATCCTAAATTGCCCATCCTGCTGCTGCTGTCTGATCAGTCCTGCGTGTCGTTGCGTCTTCTTGCAATGCTCCAGCCATGTGGTCATCTGAAAGTACTCATCCTTGTGGTTCGTTGCATGGTACACATCCTTCGTGAAATCAATATGAAGGCGCTCCGTCTGTTCTGTATTATAGTTGTCAGTTGTGCCAAAAAGTGTGATTGACGACCTGTAGTGAAGCAAACTGTGGAGTTTCGGAATGTTGAAGTTGTCTCATGTGCCAAGGTCGACGAATACTTGCTTGTTATTGTGGAACAGTGCAAGAGAATCCTGAAGATGGTGAAGAGTATCACTTGTATGAGTTGGATACTGTGCGAGGTATAGGAAGTTGAGCAACGCTCGCACAGCCTTGACAACCTGTGCTGACACCATGCCACTGGGAAGGGGAAGATTGATGATAAGTCCGAGGAGGACATGGCACATATTCTTGTGCTCCTGTCCTGAGACTTGGGAAAGGGTTGTTATGCCCTTCGTAAAGAGTGTGATGCTGTGATTTGGGGGTAGGGACAGGCAGCGTGCGTTGACCTCCACTGGACCAAAGACAGTTGGACTTGTAACCCATGCAATGAGGTGCTTCATAACCCCCTGAAGGAGTTGATGAAGGATATCGGGGGTAATGGATAGGAAGATGTCAGAAAGTGCAAGAGATTCCCAGAAAGGGTGGAAGATGGGTTTGAGGTAGTGTTTTAAGGTCCAGTTCACTAGACCGGAAATTTAACCGAGACTGAACCTAACTTAACCGGAAGAGACCAGACTTTCGGTTTCGGTTAAGCCTCTTTCTAAGTATTACTGGTTACGGTCTTAGGGTCACACCAATTTTCACAAAACCGAAAAAAACCAGTTTAAACCGGTTTAAACTGGTCAAAACCAGCTTGTATTTTTGTTGTATTGATGTTAATACACTACAACTAAATATCCAACAATCCCAGCCCTCTCTCATTGTGTCCAGTAGTCATGCCATATTGTGTGTCGTTACGCCGTTCGTTGCGCGTCACCGTGCCGTTTCTTGCGCTGTTTGTTGTGCATCGTCATGCTGTTCCTTGCGCTGCGGGGTATGTCATTGCGGCGCCGTCATTGCGTCGTCTGTTGTGCGTTGTCACACCATTTGTTGTGTGTCGCCGCGGCACCATTCGTTGCGCATCGTTGCGCCGTTGAGTTGCCTGGCGCCTTCGTTCCGCATTGTCGCGCCGTTTATTACTTGTCCTCGTGCCATTGGTTGTGCCTCGTCGTTGGTTGCGCGCTGTCATTGCACCATATGTTGCGTGTTGATGCGCCATTCGTTGGGCCCTGTTGTCGCGCGTGTCACGTCCAAGGATTGAAGCTTGAAGATTCTAAATGTGTGGCGTGTGGCGAGTCGAGTCAACATACAAACATGGATAAATAGCACGTGCGTGTCAGAAACGAGACACGGCGGCACTACAGTGGCTACAAACAAGGCCAAATGGCCCATGCGCATGCCTGGGGGTATATAAACCCCCACGTTAGCTTTCCCCTTTTGACAGTGAGCTGGGCTCACCCCAGTTTATTCTTTGGATTATGTAGATTTAGTGTAGTAATTAGCTTTACACGAATAAATATGTTTCTTTTTACTTTTATATTTTAATGGTATAAGACTGGTCTTAACCAGTCCAAGACTGTAAATAAACTGAAATGAACCGGTCCTCTCCAGTTCGGTTTGGTTATTCATGTTTTCTGCTACAGTTGAGACCGGTTACGGTCTCGGTTAAGTTCAAATAGGGTCAAAAGACCGGACTTAACCGGACCTTAAAACACTAGTTTGAGGCCAGCTTCTCGACAGGCCCTATGAAACAGACGTCCGTTCCCATCAGCTAAGCGATATGTGACAAGCGCTTCACTGACGCGGTGGGACAGAAATTCTTGGTACTCTCCAAGTTGGTCATGGGGAGCTTGACATTTGGGACAGCGGCCACTGTACGTGCAGGTTATGAGAGCCTGCTCCAGGTAGTCCCCAACGAAGGCTGCAAGGATCGGATGGCAACAGCGCCACATGCCATCTGCACTCATCATGGGGATGCCAATTTCACAGCAGGAGCTAATCGGCGCCAAGACATTCCGCATGCACCCGTGAAATAGATTTGCCATGGCACGATGTCAGGTGGCCTTGTTTGTAATGCCTTCTAGGCTAGTTGTCGGAATATAGCTGACCAAAAGTTGTGCATGACATGAAGGCTTTTGCCATACATCCTTCGGGATATTTCCAATTGTGAGATAGATCGGATATGCCATCTTTCCACGGAAGAGTGTAAGCTGTGTTTTGTCGGAAGAGAGTATGACTGGCAGAATAGTTGCACATGGTTGACGAGATTTGAGAGACATCTGAACACCAATTCTAAATGCTATTTCTCAATTCAAGTCGATCTTACGTACCTGTATGTTCCACCACCAATTGCCTGTGTGCATCTCATTTAGGATGCAACTTGTTTGTTCGGCGCAGGTGTAATGCCGCTCCGGTGCGAACACGAGGTCCTGTCTGAAGTCTGGGTTGCCAAAGAGGGAGCAGATACATTGTAGGGTGTTGCGGCGAAAGAATTGAAGTTGTTCATTCCCAATAACCAATTCCTGGCATTCGAATGGTGGTAGTCCAGGTAAATACTTGTCAATGATAGTGTTCAATTCCTTTGCAGTTTGATATGAAAGCTCGAGTCTCTCGACAACCTTCCTCTACGTGTAAGCACTAAAATAATCGAGAAAGGGGTGTCTACTTACCTCGGGGATCGCAAGCAGATCTGTGACTGCTGTGGACGTTGGGCCATGTAACTTAGCCCAATATGCAATCTCCCAATTGCATCGGGAGCGAAATGGGGCCCACGTTGAGCCATTGTGTGCTGCAAGGTTTGGCCCATTCATGGCAGAGGTGTCGTGTGGCCCAAGAATTGGGGCCCCAGGAGAACCAAACAGAAATTGGTCAATGATCATGGTTGGCGCCATCTCTGTTCTGCCCACCTCGATTGGAATGGGAGGTTGACTGAGATCATCTAGTAATGGTGATTCAAGTTGGTCGACAGCCGATCCGTGCCCAGGTGGGTCTACACTTGACATATTGATACTTCGTGATAGGATCTCAAATGCCTCGGTGTTGATAGCATCGACTGGGTCCATGCCATCACTGCCTGCATCTTCAATATGATCATCGTAGCCTGAGATAGACAGGGTTATTCTCAGAATGAAGTGAATATGTGAAAATTGCATCTGCCTGTCGCATGTCACAGTAAACTCACCAGCCAGTGATTGTGCCATTGAAATGGGCTCTTCATCCAAAATCCCGTCGTCCACAGGACCATATTCACCATGAGACGTGTCATCGGGAAAAAACTGCGGTGTGTGACTAGAGACCGATGTTAGTAGAGTTGTCGTGCGAGGAAGGGATGGAAGTGTTTGGGAGGCGCTGAATATGGTCTGGCAGCAGACATTCCAAGTCTTCTTGATGTGCTGTGTGAGCCCTTTAGGGGTAAAGGCCTTGTTACAGCCACGACACCGTATCCGTGTGGCGTTCATAATAAGCTGTAGAGTTAGCGAGATAGAAATCACGAGCAGGCCAAGGACTGTGGGCAGACCAAAATGACAGGACAAGAACGGCTGGTGTTAGCGGTTAGTCTACATGCACTTTTATTATAAAAAGCACCTACCTTTACCCCGAATCCCCATCCCCATCCCCATCTCTGTCATTACTGCTTTTATCGAGTCCTCACCTTCATTCAATTTTTTGTCTTGTGTTCACTCATGGCCCGACATGCACGTAATTCTCAGACAAAAGGCACATCCCCCAATGGGGACAACACTGCATTGCAAGGTTCTACCGACACGGGTACAGCACTAGATGGACAAAATTCAATTATCGAACGACCGCAAACCCATCTGGCAGGTAGGCGAATAACCTCATGTCAGGCATATCTGACCACGATAAGCAGGAACGAAGCGTACCTCCTCTCTGGCTAGTGTTTTAAGGTCCAGTTAACTAGACCGGAAATTTAACCGGAACTGAACCGAACTTAACCGAAAGAGACCAGACTTTCGGTTTCGGTTAAGCCTCTTTCTAACTATTAGCGGTTATGGTCTTTGAGTCACACTGATTTTCAAAAAACTGAAAAAGACCGGTTTAAACCAGTTTAAACTGGTCAAAACACGCCTTTATCATTATCGTATTAATGCCAATACACTACAAACTAAGTACACAACAATCCCCCTCCTTTCTCCTTGTGCCCCGTTGTTACACTGTAGGTGTGTGTCGTCACGCCGTGAGTTGCGCATCTTCGCACTGTTCCTCGTGTGGCATAGTCGCGCCATTTCGTTGTGTTATTGCAGCACCGTGAGTTGCGCGTTGTCACGCCATTTGCTACATGTCATTGCGGCGCTGTGAGTTGCCTGTTGTAGCACCGTGAGTTGCACGTCATCGTGGCGCCGTTCGTTGACTGCCGTTGTGGCGCCTTCATTGCGCGTCGCCTTGCCATTGTGTTGCGCGTCACCTCGTCGTTTGTTGTGTGTCGCCTTGTCGTTTGTCGTGCATCGCCTCACTGTTTGTTGTGCATCGCCTCGTCGTTTGTCATGCATCACCTCGCTGTTTGCTGTGCGTCGCCTCGCCATTTGTCATGCGTCGCCTCGCCATTTGTTGCACCAAGTGGCGCCGTTCATTGCGTTACGTTGTTCATTGCGCTCCATTGTCGTGCATGTCACGTCCAAGAAAGATTGAAGCTTGAAGATTGAAAGGTGTGGCATGTGGCGAGTCGAATGAACGTACAAACATAGATAAATAACACAAATGCGTCAGCACGGAAACGAGACACGGCGGCACTACCGCGGATACAAACAAGGCCAAATGGCCCGTGTGCATCCCTGAGGGTATATAAACCCCCTCATTAGCTTCCCATTTCGACAGTGAGCTGGGTGCCCCCCGTTCCTTTTTTGTATTCCGTTGTTTTAGTGTAGTAATTATCTTTATAAAAATAAAATAAGTTTTTATTTTTATGTTTTTGACATTGTGAGACCAGTCCAGTGCGAGACCGGTCTGAACTGGTCAATAGACCGTAACGGAACTGAAATGAACCGGTTCTCTCCAGTCTGGTTAGGTTATTGACCTTTTGTGCTACGGTTATAACTGGTTACAGTCTCAGTTAAGTCCAAATAGGGTCAAAAAACCGGACTTAACCAGACCTTAAAACACTATCTCTGGCCGATGCTAGCTCCACCGGTCAGGCCACACAATCAACAAATAGGGCCCCATCTGCGAAGAGGGCGCAGATAATTTGTACGTCGCACTGCATCATTGATGCCATGAAAATTTGTTGACTTGAGTTTGAAGGCCCTACTTCTAGTCAGCGAGGGACACCTGCTTCGATAACCAAGGGAGGTACAGAAGGCGAGCGAGATACTGAGGGCGAGCAAGATACCGAGGGCGAGCGAGATACCAAGGGCGAGCGAGATACCGAGGGCGAGCGAGATACTGAGGGTGAGCAAGATACCGAGGGCGAGCGAGATACCGAGGGCGAGCGAGATACCAAGGGCGAGCGAGATACTGAGGGCGAGCAAGATACCGAGGGCGAGCCAGGTAGAGAGCCAGCAGCGAGTCGTCGGTTGCTGCGAAGTGAGTCACTTGCTGACAAATCAAGTTTGTTTAACGAATGACTGATGTGTTCGTTTTGCGTTCGTTGTTCCAGCACACTCTTTTTATCCCGGTCGTGGTAACAATAGCGAGATCTTTCCCACTTCCTCTCTGTTCATAAACAATCACATCACTTCCACTGGTGATAGTGATGTTGAAAGCGAGGACGAGTGGCTCACTGGGCCAGACTTAGAAGGACCAGCTGTGCAACCGTCATCAAGAGTCTCAGCAGCTCTCGCAATCGAGGTACGCTTTTGCTCCTCTTAACATTTTCCAACTTAAGATGTATCTATAGAGGCCACTATGGCAGGCTTCTGTCTTGACACCCAGTCCTTCTGCCTCAACTCCTGGATCTTCTGCCTTGGTAACTGGTCGTTTTGCCTCAATGCCTGGGCTTTCTACCTTGACGCTCGGTCCTTCTTTCTCGGAGAATACTGTGAAGCACTCAATATTTCTTTTTTACTCCTAGGCTAGCAACTGACCGCCACGCCACACTAGACATACGATGCGTGGCCCAGCAGCCAAATGCAAATTGAGGACATTCACCCATCATGAGCGAGCAATGGGAGGAGCGCCTTAGGTGCCACTCACGTGCCTACGCCGCCCCAACCTCTGTGGCCAGCTGATACTAATCTTGTTTTTGCTTCAGGTTCAAACAGAGTGATGCTGATGCATCAGTGTCCACTAATTCATGTTATAATCCAGGACGGAATTGAGAACCTCCGAGCCAAACTTTTGTTCGAGCACGGATTCCCTGACATGCACATCGCTATAACATACATAAAAATTTCACTTCTGACTGCTGCCAGGTCGCATTACCTGGGTGCCTCATTCATTCATAGGCATCTCCTGAATGACGAAGAATACATGGGGCATTTGATTCCCCTGGTAAGTTTTTGGTCTGTGAGATTATTTTTACTGACACAATTAACAGCCACATGCCTGGATTCCACTTCTCCGAAGTGAAATCAAAGAGCGGTGCAGCACTATTGTCATGGCAGAATTCTTGCCCATCACGATGCAGGCTCAAATCATACAAGACGTTGATAAGCAATTGTTTGACTATAATTATACATTCCCGACGACGGCCAGTGTAAGTGGTGCTTCTCTAGTCATCACAATCTAACATCTGTGGTTCAAATGAAGGTCACAATGCGTTCACGTCCCTATTGGAACCAACGGATCATCACAGTGATCCGTGACTTGTATTTCAGTGGTGGTGTTACTTCTTTTGCTAGTCGTTTCAGTCACATCTTCCCATCTCATCAACACTCCAATGGGGTGATGATGTGTGAGGTTCCAATCTCAATGGTTGCACTGGTAGCAACTGCGGTAAGTTACTTAGTTTATATGTTCTCAAAACTTGTGCTAACTAGATCTTAGCTCTATGCTGCTCTGTATGAGTGGCAAACCGGTGTCCATCGAAATAAGGAGTTCTCTAGTACGACATTCCTGGATGTGTATGAAGGCAATGTTGGCACAATCAACAGTATTCAGAAGGATCACAACAATGCATTCCATCTAATGATGGCTGACATCTATACCAAAGCAAGGCGAGTTTCTAAATTGTCTCACTTGTTGTGATTGTTTGCTCATCTGTACTTCTGCAGTTCTGGGGCTGGTGAAACTGCAGTTTCAATTGCACAACTTGATTTTACTGAACTTGATGGGTGACGGGTAACTGGCTTTGATAGTGCAACGTGACATTATACCCTTATATCATTCCCCTAGTCAGTCAACTGGCAAGTATACCCCTCTTTTGGACTGCTTATTCCTACACTTCATTCTTTACTCAATCATCTAATGGCACTGCTGAACATAATATCAATCATTAGTTTACCATTTGTGGTAGCCGTATGGACGTAGCCAGTTTTGGCAATTATCATATCATTTATTATTAAAAAATTATTTGTGTGTCAGTGTGAATATTATCGTGATTATTTCACATTATGCCTAATTATGGTGAATAATTGTAAGTAAATTATGGGGGGGTAAGCTAATGAGCAATAATCAACTTTAGCAATAATTTTCGCTAGCGAGCATAAATTATGCCTCGCTAGCAGTCGCTAGCACGGGAGGTTTCCCCTGATGAATGTCTCGGTCAATGCGATCCACTGGCAGATGACCCAAACAAAATTGATTGGTTTTTCTCAATTGGTCCGATTGACCCCAATCAGAAACTCGCCACATCACATCTTCAAATGATCAAGTTTGGGAAATGACAAAGATACCCAGAATGTCCATGGCATTCAAGTTGATGATGGCAAATACCCAATAATGTCATGGTGGATGTTGCCTCATAAAGCTTGAGCACATCAAATATAAAAACCATTGAAATGGCGGTATCCATCAGGAAGGACCTCCCACAATAATTGGGGGCTAGCAAACGGTAAAACTGCTAGGGTAGCAAGAATTATTGATAATCCGAGATTATCGACCATTATGTTGACCCCCCATAAATTATCTTGACCTAGTTAATAATGCGAGATAATGTAGGATATGCACAAAGCTTTCACCAAATTTACCTCACTTTACCTAACTGTGTGTTTGATAATGCTCAATCACTCTCAGATAATGCATGATAAACTTTTCAAAGACTGTCATTGTTGTAAGCTACGTAACAACAACTGTTGTATTATGAGTGGGGAATAGAGTATGTGTGATGGGGTTGCAAAGTGAGGCAAGGACCAGTTGGTATAAAGTGAGATGTTGTCCACATGAAAAGGTAAATGAAGTAGTGAGTAGTGAGAGGTAGGCACAAAGATAGTTAGTTGGGTATAGTGAATTCCCTGTTGACTGAGCAACTATGGTTAATTTTGCGTTACTTAGGATGAAGGAGCAACATACAGGGTTTCAAAAAGATTCAACTCAAGGTGTTGAAACTATGAGATAGATTCAAACCTCAAGCTCTTCAAGGACAAGTTCAGCAATCGCACTTCCAGGTGTCATGGTAGTCATTGGTGTGCTGCTTGGATGAATTAGTGTCAAATCATCTTTCTGGTAATCAGGCACTCACCTTGCTTGCGTAAAAATGTCTACCATCATGCTATGGTATGCAGTGTTGTGGCGTTGCTGGATGTGGGCAAATGTGTTGACATGCCCTTGGTAAACATCCAGATATGCACTTGCAGAAAACTCTATGGCACAGTGGTCACCAGTGTGCCATTCATTAAGTGCGGCATACAACTAAACTTAGTTAAGACACTGCCACTTAAGTAACCAGGCTGAAAGACAACTCACTGCCATTGCAACAAGGGCAACCATTGGGATGGGCACCTCACACCTTGATACCCCATTACTGTCCTGAGACACTGGGAAGCGGTCATCAAACCAGCTAGCAAAAGAAGTGCTCCCGCCCATAAAATAAAGGTCCCGAATAATTGCTATGATCCGGTCGTTCCGGTAGGGGTGCATGTGCATCACATGTCCAACCTATTAACAAAACATTAGCTAGATTTAAAAGGAGGTATGATATGCACATTTGATCCAGCTGGGAATGTGTAGTTGTACTGTATGAGTTGCCTTTTGACATATTGAGCCCTTTCAGGTGCTGAACCTATACCCAAAAAATGGGGTAAGATGACAGTGGCGCAGCGCTCCCTGACCTTGCTCCGGAAGAGCGGAATCCATGCACGTGGCTGTGAATACATTCAGCTACATACATACTGAGGCAGGAAGATGTACCAGATGCGACATCTGGATCAGATAAGCATCATCACCCAAAAGTCATCTATGAATATTGAAAGCTCCTGGAAGTTGGCCCTCAGCAGCGTCAATAAGAGCAGACTTAATATGGGCAAGGGTAGCCGTGTGGTTTGGGAACGCCTCGGAAAACAAGAGAGATGCCCAGACAAACTCAAAGGTATCTTGAAGGACGAGACGCATAGTAGGTAGCTGGACTGACAGTGTCACTCTGTTTGTTCCTGGAACAGCAAGAAGGTCAGTTTCGGTTGGCCACATATCCATTGATAGTCCAGTATTCGAAGCGCTGTTGTGATGCTGTGACCCATTGCCGATGATTGTTTCCGACTGTGCACTGGAGGATGTGAACTGCTGATTGACTACCTGAGATGTCCTAGGAAGCTCTCTGCAGAAATGAGTGTGAGGGAAAGATAGCAAGCAAAGATTAGTGAACGTACCTCCATCTTTATAGCCTCTTCGAACCTTGATGGTTGCTTCTCGGCAAGGCTAGTCAGATGCTGTTCGTCGATCCAGTCAGCCTCAGATTCAGCATCACTATTATCACCGGTGAAAAAGGAAGCAGGGTCAATATTCGACTCAGACTCAGGAGCGGGGCGGATGTCGGCAACACGACCAGGGTAGAATGAGTATGCTAAAAAATTTCCAAGTCAGCTTCCGCTGCCACAATGAACTTTGTGTTTGTTTGGCTTACTCCATTGCAACCCAGTACATTTGTGTACTGGCGCTGCATGTCCGTCAGTCACACCCTCCAGCTCCTCGCCGCTGCCATCAGTCACCAATTCATTGGTTGCCAATTCAAGCTGCATAGGGCGAACACGAGCAGGCCCTTGGATCCAAATCAGTTGGGACCACAAGATCAAGATCCACAAGGTACGTACCAGTATAGCGTGATCCGTTTTGTGGACACACTTGCAGAGGCCGCACTGCCAACACTTGCAGGGGGACCCATAATCGTGGCAGGAGTATTCGAGGTGGCCGGCACAGCTGTCTCTGTTGGAACAGGACTATCAATAGAGGAGATGGTACGTTTTCTCCCTGTTTTCCGTGTTAGTCAGTCTGACTTGGCATAGCGTTGAACTTACTAGGGGGATTGGCACTAGTACTGGAGTTACCAGTAGTGTGACTTGTCCCACGTGGGACAGAAGAATTGCTGTGCGTAGCAACCTGAAATTGAGAACCGTTCCTGGTAGCAGGTGTGTGGGCGGTGGTGTGAATCTGCTGGGCAATCATCCAGGCTCAGCGTGTGTTCGGGGCCATTGAGAAGGTATGAAAAGACAAACGAAAAAAGAGCAAGATTAAGATTAAGATAAAACACGAAAGGACGGGAGTGTGTTGTTCCGGGAATTGTACAGGTAAGTCCCCTCTTATAAATTCTGGAACACTAGCTAGCGTCGCAACTCAACTTCAAGTTGTCACATGAAATGCTTCCTCACTTCCCACTCAACCAGTCAAACTCGTTATGGATGCCGTACATATCAAATGTGTAGGTTGCCATAATACTTTCACTCGTCCTGTGTCACGGACAGACTCTTGGTACGTTCAGAAGAACAGTCTATGTAAATTTTACTATACGCATCCTACTCCGTTGTAGTTACTGTACAGATTGGTACGTCCCTATGAGGCTCCCTGGATCGCCTGAGGATCCTTGTACTATTTGCTGTGTCTATGACTCGCCCTGACTCGTCCCTGATGTGTACTATACCTGTGGGCAGTGTCCCAGCGTTGTTCCAGACCCGAGGATCGGTACTAGTAGTATTACGATCCCTCCTGTATTTAAGAAGTCCTCAGTACGAAGTTGAGCCCTAAGCTCGACTTAATTCTCAACTTGTAGCTTCTTTCACATCGTTCATCGAGAGGATAAGGGATCGCCATACGTTCTATCCCCTCTCCTCTTGTTTATCGCGTGCAAGAGTCTTTCAGTCACTCGCCTAGCTTCGCTCCCTCAAGACTCTACCTAGTCTACCTGCTTAAAGGCGCAGGTGTATACCGCTTAAGCTTGAGCGTTAAGCAAGCACGTCACTAGCTACACTACTGATCAGGGTTTGACTCGGGTTCATACTCACATCTACTCTAATCACTAGTGTGCAGACTTCGGAAGTTGTGAATTGATATATCCCTATATCTATTCCACTACACGAAGTTGTGTTCTCAGAGATCGAAGAGCGAGCATACCTACTCCCTCTTCTCCCTCTGATAGCTTGCTAGGGTCCGCTTGACCTCGTTCCAGCAAGCTCTCTAGTCCAAGGCCCGCTACAGCCTTAACATCCTGGCTATGCGCACCATGTCATGAGGACGCAACACCTGCGCTGTCACACTATGCATGATGCTTCTGGAACTAAGTCCAACCGTCCAACCTTCCCTCATACAGCATCTTCACCAGTGTTCAATGATACATCTGGTATTGATGACGGCATGCGTGAAGAAACCAATGTGGTAGCGGTGCCACCACCTTCCGAGCTCATCGCAACCTGTCTAATGGATGACAGTCAGATTTTACGGGTTTATGGTATATTTTTCAATTAATTTTTACATTCCAGGGCATGACAGCGGTTGGAGTAACATTCATCATGAATTCAATGACACAATCGACACACCAGGTCATCTTGCGGATGCCAGTGCCAGTGTCTTAGATTCACAAGAGCAAACCACAAGCTGTTCCACTGTGTCCACACCCGATGATACACCATTATCACCTGCTCCAGAAAGCTCAGAACAAGATATCTACCATGTGGCAGGTGGTTTGGTATCTCCGTCCCCATTGACTGTCGACAGATTTCCATTTGGAAGACCTGATCAGTCCGCCTCAAGGTCTTTCTGCAAGCGATTCGAGCAGAAGTGTTGACCCTGGATTGGTGTGGTTTCCATTCCGTTCCCAGTGTGATTGGGAGGTTGCACGTTGGGCAAAGATGCGAGGTCCGTCCTCTACGGCTGTGATGGAATTACTTGCAATCCCTGGGGTAAGGATGTTCTTCTTTTCTTGCTTTTCTGTTGCTAAGCTATATTTGGAGGTTGTCGAGAAGCTTGACCTGTCATACAGAACTGCAGACGAACTAAACGATATTATTGACCACGAGTTGCACAGACGCCCGCCTTTCCAGTGCAAGGACCTTATGATTGGGAATGAGCAGCTCCAGCTCTATTATCGCGATGCACTTCTATGCATCCGGGCGCTCTATGGTGACCCCACATTTGCGCACAACCTTGCCTTTGCCCCAGAGAAGCACTACACAGACTGTGAGCGCAAATGCAGAGTATATAATGAAGTCTACACCAGAGATTGGTGGTGGGCAGTCCAGGTGCGTAATAAATGCAAACGTAATCTCGATGCTAATTGCGCTAATAAATTTTTGTGCTAGACTTCTCTTGAACAGCACCAACCAGGCGCAACGGTAATCCCAGTAATTCTTTCATCTGACAAGACACAGGTGACTGTATTTCATGGGAAGACCGCATATCCCATCTACCTGACGATCGGGAACATCCCAAAGGACATTCACCGAAAGCCTTCATCTCGTGCGCAGATCCTTTGTGGATACATCCCAACGTCAAAGCTTGAAGGTATGACAAACAAGGCAGCCCGTCGCCATGCCCTGGTGAACATGTTTCACGCTTGTATGCAGACGATCTTAGCTCCAATTGCATCCTGCGGTGAAACAGGTGTTGCAATGGTGAGCGGCGATGGGACCTGGCACCGATGCCATCCTATATTTGCCATCTTTGTTGGCAATTACCCGGAGCAGACCCTTGTCACTTGCACATACAATGGCTGCTGCCCCAAGTGTTTGGTGCCAGCTGGTCTGCTTGGTGAATATGACACATTCCCATCCCACGACCTTGGCAAAGCGATGGATACATTCGATTTAGCCGATGAGGATGTGCATGCATTCCATGCAGCATGTCGAGACTCTGGCCTCAAGCCCATACATCACCCATTTTGGGAGTCACTCCCGCTTGCAAATGTCTATGTCTCCATTACCCCCGACATCCTTCACCAACTGCTTCAGGGCGTCATGAAGCACCTCATTACATGGCTGACAAGCAAAGCTGGTTTCGGGCCCACAGGGATCGATGCACGATGTCGCGTTCTGCCACCAAATCACAACATTGTGCTCTTCCCCAAGGGCATCACCTCCTTATCTCGCGTTTCAGGCAAGGAGCACAAAGCAATGTGCCAGATCCTACTTGGTCTCATTATCAACCTCCCACTCCCCGGCAGGCAATTGTCCTCACGCATACTCAGTGCAATGCATGCACTGCTCAACTTCTTGTTCCTGGCCCAGTATCTGTCTCACACAACTGATACGCTCTGCCGCCTTGGGGCATCGCTGCGTCACTTTCATGATAACAAAGAAGCCTTTCTCGATCTTGGTATACGAGAGCATTTCAACTTACCAAAGCTTCACAGCTTACTTCATTACCAGACATCAATTGTGTGATTTGGGACAACAGACAACTATAATACCGAGCAATCAGAGTGCTTACATATCGACTTCACAAAGGACACCTACTGTGCAACAAATCGCAGGAATGAGTACCCTCAGATGATTGCATGGCTGGAGCGACGCGAGAAGATCCAACTGCATGCTTTTTCGATTGAGCAACAACAGCGCACAGTGGTTTGCAACGAAGGGCTTCAAGTACATTCTATGGGGCCAATAGGACCACTGCAGCCTCATCCACGTGTTTTACAGATGAGTCGGAATCCAACTATCAAGGTGGTGCCATTCCCTACAATTACAGAGAAGTATGGTGCAGTCAGCTTTCAAGATGCTCTCGCTGACTATATAGCACATGTCAATCACCCTGAGCTGACAGGGTGGGCATTGAATGATCGGGCAGCAGATACATGGATACCATTCCACTCGATTCCGGTCTTTCACAAGATCAAGTTCTCGGTTCTTAGCAGCTTGGGGTCTAGTCAAGTAGTGGATTTGATTCACGTTCGGCCAGAACAAGTTGACTCATGTGGACACACCATATTGCCACGATTTGACACAGCTCTTATCCGCAACCAGATCCAACAGAGCACGCGCCGGAGTAATGGTAAGTCTTCTTTATTATACGGTTATAGTCTCATTCTTGGAAATGCTAAGGTCTGCCAGGATTCCAGGTCGCACAAGTCCGAGTTGTCTTCCAAATACCAAGCCAATTTTGTGAACAAGTCTTCCTGTCGCCCAACTCTGTGGCATTGTCTGCAACACACCTCGCATATGTTGAATTATTCTCAGTTCTTCCAGTGGCTCTGGACCCCAATCACCTGATGTATAGGGTGTCTAGGTTGATTCACGAGGGTCGCCGGCATGCTATCATTATACCTGTGGATTGGATAGTTTGTAGCATTCACTTGTTCCCACAGTTTGGGCCAGTGACTCCCCAGGACTTGGAGTGGGACACTTTTTCCGTGTTGGAAAATTGCCAGTCATTCTATGTTAATCCTTTCAGCGACCAAGATGTGTACCTCACGATTTTGTAGATAATTAATGAGTATTTATGATTGTTTTATGTCTGAATTAGTGTGGACACTGCTCCAAAGAGGGCAGAGGGATGTTATTGGCAGTTATTGTACTTTATGACCATTATCAATAGATTTTCCAGCAAGCAACATATTATCTCCGGACTATCATGGGAGGTCCTTCCTGATGTCAGCAGTACATAAATCATCAGTCGTTAATAGATAGTTCAGGGTATTTGATTTGGGGTAACACCAGGGCATGATGAAAATGACATAAACGATAATTTTCGATAGTAGGCACAAATTATCAGGATTTCCTGAAGATTCAAAGAAAGTGTGAGCTCCGCAGTTGCGCAGGCCAATTGAAATAGATC